>PVLC010003361.1:0-42283 GCA_004027655.1 Graphiurus murinus | reverse complement strand
GGGGATAGAACCCAGGGGCATTCTACTTCTGAGCTCTATTCCCCCAGCCCTATTTTATATTCTTTATTTTGAACCAGGGTCTCACTAAGTTGCTGAGGGCCTTACTAAGTAGCTGAAGCTGACTGCGAACTTCAATCCTCCTGTCTCAGCCTCCCAAGTACTGGGATTACAAGCGTGCACCACCATGCCTGGATCTTTTAATTTTATTTTGAGACAAGGCCTCACTGAGTTGACTGAACAGGACTAGAACTTACAATACTCCTGCCTCAGCCGCCAGAGTCACTGGGATTACAGCTCAGCAGTGACAAGCAGCTGAGTGAGACTGAGTTCAGGAGAAGGCTGAAGACGGAACTGTGGGTGCAAAAACGGACAAGATGCCATATTCTTGAGACAAGTCTGTCTAGAGACCCGGCTCTCCACCCACTAGAAGCTAATCTAACTGGGGCAGGAAAAGTGGTGGTAGTCCCAAGAGAGGGACCCACTCCTCGTGAAGTTGTTGGGAGGAGAATGAAACCCACATCTGCTGTGAAGAGTCTTTCAGCAACATCTCTGTGAGGAAGTAGGTGTGAGTGGAGGGATAGCTTCTACTGGAGCCATGCGAGGGAGGGACTGGGAAGGATGCCACCATGACTGCACCACCAACGCAGAGTTCAAGGCCTCCACATGGAACCAGAAATGGAGGCTAGAAACTAACAGCTGTGATTACAGCGTGTGGTGATGTGTACAAGCTTGTGCAGATGTTAATCCTCATCATTCACAAATTCTCTACTTGCAAATTCACCTACTAAAAATGTATCTGTAGCCCCAGAAACCAATACCATTTCACTTTTGTGTTTATTCGTAGACATGTGTGCAGTGGCACAAAATTTGAGTCTCTAACCAACTCTTCAACATATAGGCACTGGTAAAGACTTCATCAGTAAGACCACCAAAGCCCAGGAAATAAAACTGAGGATCAATAAACAAGACGGCATCAAATTAAAAAGTATGTGTGCAACAAAGGAAATAATCAAGAGCCTGAAAAGAAAGTTTACAAAATGGGAGAAACCAGCTATTTCTCTGATAGAGGACTAATATCTAGAAAACAAAGCCAGGTGTGGTGGCACATGCCTGTAATCTCAGCACTTGGGAAGCTGAGACAGGAGGATCATAGGTTTGAAGACAGCCTCAGCAAGTAGTAAGACTCTCATCAACCTAGTGAGACCCTGTTTCAAACTAAAAATAAGAAAATAGAGCTGGGGGTGGAGCTCAGAGAGGGAATGCCTCTGGGCTCAATCCTCAATACTACAAAAAATAATAATAATAGAGTATAAAAGAATTCAAAATTTTAACTTTAAAAAGTAACCCAATCCAAAAAATGAGCAATTGAACTAAACAGATATTTCTCAAAAGAAGAATACAAATGGCTAATAAATATATGCAAAATTTATCAATATCATCAGCAATTAGGGAAATGCAAATCAAAACTATACTGACTTCAGTATAGGCAATCATCATCGTCTAACTCCATCTAATCAGCCCCCTAACTCCAGTTAGAATGCAATCATCAAAAATACAAACAATAGCCTTTATGGTTAGATATAAAATAAAAGCCTATATTTTAATGTTCAGAGTTGATGTAATTTAGTCATGCAGGCTGTAATCTCGTCAGTAGATAAATCCATTGTGATGAGTATACCATGGCCTAGGGTGGTGAGGTGTGGCTAGAGAAGGAAGGTAAGAGTACGAAGGCTGAAGACAGAACTCTGGGAGCAAAAATGGGCATGATGCAGCATTCCTGAGATAAGTTTGTCTAGAGATCCCTTCTTCACCCTTAAGAAGCTGGTCTATCTTGTGTGTGATGCTCCCAAGAAAGGGACCCACTCTGTGTGTGACCTTAGGGATTGTGTGTTTCTTTGAATCCCACTGCTTGCTCTCAGTCTCTTGCTCCAGCCTCCATGATGTGAGAGCAGAGTCTTTGCTCTCTCTCTTCTCTCTGCTTCCCACACCCATGCTCTGAGCTCTGCAGATGTAGCCTGGCCTGATATGGACTGAAACTCTGAGATCTTAAAAAAAAAAAATGGAGCCAATAAATCTCCCTTCCTCTAAGTTGTGTGGTCAATTGTCTTGGGTTATAGTAGTGAGAATGTTGACCAAGACAATAACTGCTGGTGAGGATATAGAAATACCTATGCGTTGTTGATGGAATTGCAAATTAAGTATAACCACTCTGGAGATCAGTATGGAGGTTCCTCAAAAGACCAGGAATGGAGTCACCATATGACACAGCTATACCACTCCTCTCTATCTTTCCAAGAAATTAAAGTCAGAATACTATAGTAATGTATACATATCCATGTTTATAGCAGCGCAATTCACAATAGCTAAATTATGGAACCAACCCGGGTGTGCATCAACAGATGAATGGGTAAAGAAAATGTATATACATGCAATGGAACTTTACTTCCTCATAAAGAAGATTAAAATTATATGATCTGCAGGAAATGTATGGAACTAAAAAATATTGTGCTAAGTGAGATTAGCCAATCTCAGAAAGTCAAGGGTCATCTATTTCTACTCGTATGCCAAAGCTAGAGAGAATAGAGGACACAAAAGGGACTTCAGATAGATGAGGAGGAAGACCAGTAGAGTAGTGGGAAGGGCTGGGGGTGGAGAGGGAAAAAAGGAGCACTGATGAAGGAAACAGTTCAAAGAATGCCAAGTCCACATATGGAGGCATCACTGCCAGCCTCGCTAACACGCCCAGGGATCGGCGGGGAGCAGGGTGGTCTGGAGAGAAGCACACCAAGTGCTGTGTGCAAGTACACTGTGTCGCTTTGAACTTCACTATGATGTATGATCACGATGCACCAATAAAAGTTTTTAAAAAAAAAATTTTTTTTTTCGAATCCCTAACATGCATGTTCCCAGCTGAGGTCAGACATGCTGATTCTCCGCCTTCCTGTCTGGGCTCTCATAAACAAGTCTCCTTTTCAGGGTCTGTTTAGTACCAGGTTTTTGCCTGTTTGTGCCTTTTGTGGATGTTGCTACTTACAATGGCCGTGTGTAGTCTGAAGTGTGGGATAGTGTTAGTGAGCACTGTTCAGCTGTGATGCACCTTCCAAAAAATATGTGTTGGAGAAGCTTTGCTGAGACATGAGTGGTTGTGCTATTGGCCATGAGTTCAATGCTAATGAATCACTAATTCATATTAAATGCAATGTCTGTAAACAGAGACATGCAGAAATAAGGTAGTGTATCAATCATTTTATGAAAATGTTATAGTGAGAGGCTTAAGAAATCTAATCCTGGTCTCTGGGAGCAGTGGTGCAATCTTTGTGGCAACCTCCTAAAAGATGACTCCTGCCAATAATTAGAACTGACAATACAGGTAGGTATTAAAATGAGCAGAGAGCCACGTTAGTCCCAAATGAAATTCTACATTTACTCAAACTTCAAAAGGTTTCATTATACAAGCACATAAGGAATGGGCCTGGGGTTTGTTTTATTGAATTTTTGTTTAGGTTTTTCACGCCAAAAAAACCCAAAATATTTCTCTTTGAACCATCTTATCTTTGCTAGCAATCCCATGAACTGAAGATAGACATCATGTTGTACACTCACTCTGTGACCTTGGACAAGCATTTCCCCTTTCTAAATCCTCGTGCTTCACCTATGGAGTAAGGCAATGACACCATGTGACCTGTGTCAGATTCCCACCTGCTCTGTCATTCTATGACTCTGTAACCAGTCCCAAAGCAAGGGATATCAGTTAGAACTTTCAGACCACATAGGCTTATGAAGAAATATTTATCGACATGCATTTCCTATGTTTTCCAGAGCAGCATGAGGACTTCTAATAATAATCCAATAATTATCATATTATTGATTTAAGCATTCTGGGAGGTTGGACAACTGGTACTCAAACACGGTTAGATAGAAGTAATAAAGTTCTAGTGTTTTACAGAACAGTGGGTGATTAGAGCTTGTAGTCACCTGGTTTATTTTATGAATAACTAGAAGAGAGGAGCTCAAAGGCTCCAAACACAAAGTGATGATAAAGAAGCAGTTATGGTGGCACACACTTGTAATCCCAGTACTTTGAAGGCTGAGACAGGAGAATTGCAGGTTTGAAGCACCCTTTGGCAACTTAGCAAGACCCTGTCTCACAATAAAGAATAAAATAGGGCTGAGGGCTCCTGGGCTCAATACCCAGTACCAAAAAAAAAAAAAAAAGAAAGTAATGATAAAGACATGGAAATATTAATTACCCTGATTTGATCAGTATACATTGTATACATGCATTAAAATATCTCACTGTACCCCATAAATATGCACAATTCTCGTGTTAATAAAAAACACATACGGGGAGGGAAGTATTACCTACCCTGATTTGATCATTAGATATTGTAATGTATCTGATTATGACATGTACCCCATAAATGTGTACAATCAAAATAAAAAACAAATTAAAAGAACAAAAGGACTCTTGGACTCTTTAGTTTTAACTTCAGCAACAGGAGTAAACCCAAAGGAAAACTGTCAAAGTGACAGTAAAATGTCCTCAATTCTTTCGAATGGAATGGCATTAAAAATAGAAAGAAATGGCACAAGGAGAAGAGTGTCTCACCACAATTATTGAAAGCAAATGAGTTAAGTGATCGAAGTTGAACCCAACCGATGTGCACGCCAGGCGACTCTGAAGCCCTGGTTCTATCCTGTAGGTCTCTCCAGAGGACCCCAGTGTCTCTTACCAACAATGGTGTGTTCTGCTAAGCACTTGGCAGAGGATTGGTTGGACATGTGTGACCCAGACGTCACCGTGGAAGGTTAGTGTTCCCAGATGGAGTCTTCTTCTGAAGAATGTGTGCAGGATTAAGATGTAATCCATCGTTGCAAAGAATACAGTGATGCATAAAATAAACGCTCAAGTTGACTTTTCCTCTACAGAATTCTATAACTGTAGAAGATACATTAATAAACACAGCTCTCTACCTAACAAAAGGTATCGCTCTTGCATCTACATTGCAAGAGGATAATTCTAGGTAGTAAAACACACTCATGCACATGTACACACACACACACACACACACACACACACACACACACGCACACACCACACACGAAAATCACATTGCTTTATCTCTTTCTTTAGCCAGTGAGGAAATCACCATGGCTATGTGCAGTCCCACACCTAATATCTATGGGGCTTCATCTACCTTCTCTTCCCCCTCTCCATCCTCTACCTGGAGGGAGTGTTGTATGCACAGGTGGACACTAAAGCAGAAGCAAGAAGACCTCCAGCCTGTTAGGAGCTAGAAGACAGTGGAAAAGTAGGCTCTTTTGTGTTGCTTTGCCAAACATAAAAGGTATTGAAAGCATTTAGATATTTAAAATTGATACGTATAATCCTATAGCTAAAATAAATATACAAAACAAAAACATTTTTTAAATTGCACACTTAGTTCAAAGACCTATAATAATGCCGAGATTGAATTATGATAAATGAAAAGAGGAAAAGTACAAAGTCTGTATGGTAACACAGGGCCAGTGGCCAGTCAAGACGGACTAGTCTAAGCACTTGGACTGGTGTGGGAAATAGCTGCTACCCCCAGAGTCTTCCTGCTGCACTGGCATCTGCCTGGGGCTCCTCACCATCCCTGCCATCCCCAGGGCTGTACTGAATGGGTATCATTCCATTTTGAGAGTTAGGGGGACTGGGGTTGAAGCCAGGGTTATTTTTCTTCTGAGCTATACCCCTCCCAGCCCTTTTTATTTTGATTTTGAATAGGGTCTCTCTAAGGTCTCTCACATACTGTGATTACAGGTGTGAGCCACCAGTTCAGCTTCCATTTTCTAATATCATCATTAAATATGATCCTAACTTTTGTAACTGGTGTGTGTGTGTGAGTGACAGAGAGACAGACATCAAAATGCAGAGCAATGATTATATTGCAAGTTATAGTGAGAGTGATTATGTTGAGAGTTGGAACTATGAGTGATTTTTATTTTCTCCCTTACAGTTTTAGGTTTACCACTGTTTTCTACGCTAAGTATATATTACCTCTATGGCCTGAGAAACAAAGGGCAAGAATGTTATTTAGAAAGAGAGAGATGAGATTGACATTGGTATTAAGGCACCAATAAAAAGCATATAAAATAAAAAAAAAAAAAAGAAAGAAAGAGAGAGATGACCTTAACCAAGACCATCCCACTAGTCACTCAGAACTAATTCATTCCTGGTAGCAATTTACTAAATCTGATAGACACCAAATGCAATGAATACTTTGAGGTGCCTACTCTGAACATAGCATAAAGAATATGGAACAATGAAAAGCATGACCTCCATCAAGGAATTCACAATCTAGTTGAGTGGTAAGAAACACCACACCACACACACACACACACACACACACACACACACACACACACACATACCCCTTCCAATCTTTGTTCAAATTTCATGCCCCTTCATGGCCATCCTGTTTAATTCTGAGTCCCATCTCCACCCCAGCACACTGGCTTCTCTTACCAGCTCTCATCTTTCTTGGAACATACATTTAGCACCTGCTGGGAGAGCCCTGAAACACAATGCAAGGCACTGTGTTAACCTTGCTACTCAGGCTGTCAAAGAAGGAGAAAGGCAGAGGGGCCTAGATGGTTCCAGAACATGCTATGGAGGAAGTGGGAGAAAAGAAGATGAGGGAGAAAGAGTATTCAAGAATCAACTGAATAGTTCTAATCCCCAGGTGCCTAATCCCTGGGAGGCAGATAAAACCACAGAGATGAGCTGCTTTTTTTCTAAGTGAACAATCGTCAGACTACCTCCCTCCCTCGTCATTACAATTTCGAATATAGGGACATTTAATCTTAGTTTGTCTAACCACTTGGACTTGAAATCAGAGTAGACATGCATTACCTCTGTGGCCCAGGGCAAGCTAGCCACACCTCTAAGCCTCAGTTTCCCCATCTGTAAAGTGAAGATAACAGAAGAGCCCACCGTCAGGGCCTGAATGAGAGGATGGCACAGCGCCCTTCACCTGGAGCTCGGAAATCAGTGAGCCCAGCCTGCTGAAGGCTGGCTGTGCTGAGAGGGGAGGGACACAGACATGACACTGGTCCCCTCCCTCCCTCAGCTGTGTCTGTCTGCTCCCACACACCTGCCCCTTCTGGATTCTTCTACGGGCAAAGCTGTAACCACACACCATGCAGAGACATTCCCAACATCAGTTGCTGCATCAGACGTGCATCTTTACGAGCTCTGCTCCTTCCCTCGGGGAGCGAGTCCCTGTAACCTTGCTGTGAGTGGTTGGCGGATGCTGGTGAAGCAACCTGAGTGTCCTCAGGATCCCAGGAGCATGGAGGAATCCAACTGCAACACTCCACTTTCCTCCCAACCCCCATGCTGCAGAACACCCCCAGAGTTGCTCAACTTAGGGAAAGAATACCCCAAGTACAACGTCCCCTACCGCAGCCAGGGAACCCTCGGAGCAGCCATTTTTCTCAAAAGGAGGGTGTGGAGCCTCCTCAACCAAGCCAAGACAGGAGGAGTGTGTCTGGGACTGAGGGAATTTTAAATTCTCTTAGGAAACCGCCCCAGGAAGGTCGCGCAGAAGAGGCAGTAGCCTTGTCAGGAGGTCCGTTTGGCCTTGACATCTAGACCTCGGGGTTTTCATACGCAAGGCATGGCTCTTCTCTGTCATCCTCGGAGAAACCAGCAGGACATGTGTTCCACAGATTTCTGGAATTCAGTTTCCCCTGTGTGGGACCACAAAGGTCAGCAGTCTTCTTTGTCTCAAAGCAAAATGGAAGTTTGTGGTGTCGGAGCACATGTGTTAGCATCTTCTCCGTGCCTTGGATATGGGGCCATCAGCTGAGGGATGTTTCTACTCCCCAGCATCACAGCCAATCATTTAGAAATTCAGTTTTACTCTTATCCGCATCCAGCCCCTCAGGCAACACATCGCATAGTCACTACCGCTATCGCATTCATCTTGTCCGTGTCCTCTCCAACCCAAACAAAAACTCAAATAATATCATGAATCTAAAACTAGAAGAAACCAGCCGGACTTTCTGGCCCCAGAACTGAATGCATTTTTAACTCTATTTTAAATCAACGCTCATTTCTCAACTCTCTTGAATCTGCCTAAAACAGAACCAAATCTAGTTTTCTAATTATTGATCTGGAACTATATGAGAATTGTTTTAAGAAAAGAAAAAGGAACTGTTCTCTGAACCAAATATGGAAAAAAGAAAAGTTCTTCCTGTCATTTGAATAAAGCAGTTGTGAAACTCCCTGTGTCACGGGCTTCTTTTGGAGCAGAGTGGAGCGTGGATGTCTGAAAATAATTTGGTATTACCGGAGTGAAAAGTTCAAAACGTGGTGGAAGATGAAAGTTCAAGCCACTAGTCACAGTTGAGTCAGTGGTCTGGAATAAATCAGACCAGAGTTCCTTGGTGGTGATATGCCCCTGTTCAGTAATGTCAGAAAAAGGCTCTGGAGCCACCGCCAAGTAAGCCGCCTGAGGCCAGACAGAGGTAGAGTAAAGGACCAGCAAAAGCAATGGGCCAGGCCAGAAGACAAGAGCCAGGTGGATCACGCAGAAGATCAATGGAGGAGGGATTTAAGAGTCTGGGTCAGAAACCCAGAGGTTAGCAAGAAACAGATGAAAAAAGAATAAAATATAGCAGGGTGTGGTGGTGCATGCTGGAATCCCCAGCTGAGATAGAAGGATCAGAGGGGCCAAGACCAGCCTCAGCAAATTAGCTAGACCCTCAGCAACCTAGCAAGACTGTTTGAAAATAAAAAAGGCTGCAGGTGTAGCTCAAAAGTAGAATTTCCCTGGGTTCAATTCCCATACCAGAAAACAAACAAACAAATACATAAATAGGGCTGGAGGTGTAGCTTAGAGGTAGAAGGCCCCTAGGTTTAATCCCCAGTACTGCATACACACACACATAGACACACACAGAAAAAGAGAGCGAACAAAATGAGGTAAGAAAGTAGATTAAAAAGAATCGATATCCAAAAAGGCCTCAGTCATGGAAAGTTCTTTAATTACTGAACAGAGGAGAGCTGACTGGCCTAGCCAAGCCGACTTGAGCTGAGGGGGTTGGAGGCAGCAGCCATAGTCTCCTGAAGGCCAGCCCGACCCACAGCTCAGCTTCAAGAAGATACGTGCATTCTGCGTATAGCACGAGCCCTCAAAGCATGTGTTCTAAGTGGGTGGATGGATGGATGGATGGATGGATGGATGGATGGATGGATGGAAATCTGAGCTATGAGTTTGCCCTTATTTTCTTTATATACACATGTAACATATAGCTCATCCAGACAAGAATGTGTCGTGTGAAGATAATGTCTCTAAGAAAGGCTGTTGATCTGGTTTCCCCCTGCATTGGACATTAGACTCTTGACTCCAATAGTCAACTAAATACCACCTGGTATTTCTCTTTAATGCCTCTGGAGGGGTTCTTTAATTCTAAATGTAATACAGGTGACCAGCGAATGTTTAAGGACAATGTGCAATCCACTAGCCATGCTTCTAAGTACCAAGCAGGACTCCTACTCACTGAGGAGCGGCTGAAGGAACAGCTGTAGTGTCACTGCAATGCATTTCTGGAAGTCCCACTTATTCTTGTCCTCAAAGCCTGGTCTGTCCTCTACAATTATGCTTCTGGAGATACATTTCAGATCAAATATCTTTCAGCTCACAAACGAGTCTATGACCTCCCACCACCATTTATATAACAGCCATAATCTGGCATCCTTTCCTCTTATTTTCCACTAGCCTCCCCAAGCCGACAGAGATACCGCTCTTTTCATCTGTGTCTCACACTCTTGCACTTTTATGCTTTGCTCAAGCATTTCCCCAGCCTGAAATACCCTTTTTACATCTCTGTCCCTGAGTATAAATCTAGCCTATACCAATCCGTGCACCCATCTCCCTTGACTACTGCTAGCCTTGTCCTTTGCAAGGCGCCATCCCTTGCTCTGTGATCTGAAGTATTGCTCTAGTACATTTTCTGTATGCCCTCCCTTTAGGAGCGATGGTAACACTCAACCCAGCCCCATTTAGTTTGGAGGAAATTTGCCAATTGTATAGTACCCCCAGGAAGAAGCACTTGGCATAAAAGCAAACTCCCATGGAGGTGGGGCTCCGTGGCAGAGCATTTGCCAAGCATGAGCAAGGCCCTGGGCTCAGTCCCCATTACTGCCAAAAAAAAAAAAAAAATGTCCTTTCTGCAATAGCCCAGAAGTGAGCAGTTAGGGACATGTCTCAATGACACACAAATCCCTGCCCAAAAGCTTAAAAAGCATTCTTTCCAGATGGAAGAAGGATGTGACTACAAAGGGGAAGAACAAGAAGTTTGGGGGATGATAAAACTTTTGCAACCTGGTTGTTGTAGTGGTCACACCAATCCATAAATAGATTAAAATAAATAGAACCCAACACCAGAAGAATGGAAAAGTCCATTTCACTACATGAGAGTTTTTTTTTTTTTTAATTTTTAAGTGTTCTACCAGAGATGTGAACTATGCATTAATGATTAGTCATTATTTTTCTGAAAATAGCTATCAACTAGGGTCTCACTAATGATGTGCCTTTTCATTCGCCCAGCTCAGAGGAGATAAACAGTATTGGTTGTGTGTTGGGGACTGAGGGGAGAGGACTGCAGGAAAGAAAATATTTTATGCTGAACAATACTGTACAGTTTGAAAACTTTGCCCTTTAGTATATGCAGCACCAGACTTAATTTGCAATTTCCTTTCTAGCATACCTTAAGACAAGACCTTAATACAAATATAACCTACAGATTTTATATATAGCTTTTCTTCACCTAACCTAGCCCTGTATATTTATTTTCATGCATTATTTCTTATCTAATTAGTTCATTTATTTCAACAAAACCTGGCTGCAGGTGATGCAGGCAATTTGCTTCAAAGTCATAAAACCATGCACATTTTTATTGTCACTGGAGTTTTCCAAAGTATGCCATAATTTCATCATTTGTGACAAACTTCGTCAGGTTAATAATTCATTTCTATATTATGAGGGATTTGATGACTACAGTAAAAATCTAGATGTGTGAATCATAAATTTCCTAACATGGTATCTTTTCCATTGTTTCTTTCCATTAATCTAATTTCCATCCTCACCTAATTCTCTAACAATCCTAATTGAAATCCGCAAGGGGTAGTTAAAATCCAAGCTCAAGTGAGAGCGGATTTAAGTGAGTTCTTAATGGAACCCAGAGACGTGCCAAATGTAAAAGGTACCTAATTCCTAGCCGAGTTATAAAAGACTTTCGACAGGGAAAAGGTGCAGCCCGGGATCTCAGTGGATCTACCAGGCGAGGGCCTCTGTGACCAGGCCGAGTTTTGGCATTTTGTTTTGGGTTTTGTCTGTGTTTTGCTCCACAGAGCATTCAAAGGCAAAGCAGTCGCAATGACAAGTCAACTCTCCTCTTATCAATGTTCAGAAAGGCACTCACACTCAGCCAGGTTATAGATACTGTATTTCTATAGTGTGTCTCTACTCTGTGATTATAGGCGTGCACTACTATAACTGGCCCACACTTACTTTCTGAAGCCTTTTTCCATTCATGCTGAGAACCTTTTGGTGAGACTTTTCTGAGTTAAAGTAGACAACATTCTGCTGGGTCAGTGGCTCTTTGCTTGGCAGGAAAGAAAGCCCACAAGCACATAGTCTCCTGTTGCCAATTTTCTGTACAGACAGTGATTTCTCCCTTGCAAAGTTCCAACACTCAAGAGTAAAAGCCCATGTGGTAAGGCTGCTGAGTTTATGTCCAGTTGGGTCTGTGGCCCACCAACTTGCCGCTGTGTGGGAGGAAGGACAACTTCATTGAAACATGTCGTTACAGCAACCAGATTTTGTACCTTGAAGATCTAGAAGGGCAGAGAAAATTTTAACTACTGTGGTTTCACAGTAATAGTCTATAGCCACTGAGTCCAGTGTGAGGTACTATCTAGACATGATTTGGAAAAATTGAATGCAGACCTAGAAGGGCAAGAAAATTGTATCTACTGAGGTTCCACACTGATGGTCGACAGCCACTGACCCCAGTGTGAGGTCATAATGGCATGTAATACAATCTAGATATGATTTGGAAGAGTTGAATCCTGTCTATCCACACAAAGAAGTGTCCATTTCCCTGTTTACGCCTTGGCTTTTGTTACACTCACTATTATGCCTCAGATAATTATGTCTTAACAAATTTTTCCAGTCCTTGAGACATAAGTACATTAAAGTCACCAAGATGTCATCCTTCCTGAGAGCTAAAACAGCTCCTTTTCACCCCTTTAGTAGACTTCCTTATCCTTCTCCAACTTTGAAAGAAATTTCTCACTGGCTTCCCATTTTTAAATGGAGGAGCTAAGAATGGGACCCCAATTTCCTGGCTCTTGTGGTTTTATCCCAGTTCCTCTGGTTTTAGAATTACATCTACACTTTTCGGTGTGCCTCTTCGGCTCCAGCCGTGTTATTAAACCATTATTACCTAACAATACTGCCATTAATCACCGTGACAGATGGAAACAAGCCCTGGTCTTGTTCTCTGAACTCCACGTCAAAAAGTCCCAATGCTAATGGAGATGACGCCAGCCACAAGCTAGCTATAAAGGCTTCTGTGTATGACCCCACCCCTTTCCTATCACCCTTCATTGCGACGCTTTTTTCTTGTCGCAAGACTCCATGCTTCTATACGGAGCAACTCCTCATGGAATTCTGGGATATGGTTTTCTGTTGACAGACACCATATAATGATGATAAACGATGGACAAGTCAGCAGTCTTAAAACTGTTATTCCCCCAGCAGCACACTTCCATGCTTCTCCAGGCTCGAGCCACAGAAAGCTACAACCTGGAAAAAATTCTCCATTCAACTTCCTTTCACAGACCAGGGGAAAAAAAGTGATACTAAACAGAAAATGTAAATCACCTGTGAGGTAATACACACCAAATGATGTCTTGGAAGTGTTGAGGTACATAAACAGTTGCCTTACAAAAGAGCTTTGTTCTGACTTAACTCCAACTGGGGGTGTCGGTTCTCCTTGGTCTCCTGAATAAATTACAGCTGGGAGTCTGAGTGCCACATAATAGTGACTGTCTTCCTCTGAGAAGATGCATGCTTTTGTAAACTCAGTCGTGCAATAGTGCTCTTGGAGCAAAAGCCATCTGATGGATAGCCTACCCACTAAGAAGTAATTAGATATGTAACTCCACGTGACTGCCATGTTATTAGCAGAAGGAAAACATAAAATAAAAAGGTTGGCCCTGAAAAGCATAGAATGGTTAATAAAACTTTCTCTGCTGTTTTCACTGAAGGATGGTATGAAGGATGATAAAAACATTTTAAAAGATTTTATATAGGTTTATTGGATGAGGATTTCCTACTCCACTCATCTCATGAAGAGATAAAAAGAAAAAGTATCAGAAAAGCAAACATTCTAAGAGTTGCTGCTACTGTTGCTACTGACATCACTATTGATTTATTCAATCTCTAAGTACCAAGGCCTAAAAAGAGCTTTCACATCTAGTATAGTAGCCACTACCCACCTGCGATAGTTTAAAATGTAACATAATTAAAATTAAATAAAACAAAATGAAGATTCACAGGCACAGTCACTTCATCTCTAGGGTTCCACAGGTACCTGTGACCAGTGGTCACACCCTAAGGAACAGTGTGAATGATAAAACATTTCCCTTAGTTGGACAGCACTGGCATAAAGTAGCTATTCATCTAAACACTCAGTAACTCTTTATTGAATATAATGATCACCAAAACAAAGTTTGTCCACTCAAAGAATTTACATCCAGTAAGTAGTATACAGACAATAAACAATTAAACAAATAAATAAACAAGGTTGCTTTTCCTGTCATTAATTGCAGTAAAGAAAATACAACCAGGTGATGATGATAGCGTAGACAATGACTTACCTGGAGGAGGAGTGGAAATGGAGGCTGGTTTCAATCAGGTGGCCAGCAAATCTCTCTGCAGAGGTGACATTATAATGTTGTGTTCATGTATGAAGCTATCCCTACCAATCTCACGAAGATGGATGGGGAGCGGGGAGGGGGAGCAGGGTGGATTCCGGAGGGAAACACACTGAGTGGTGTGTGCATATATAAATGTATCGTTTTGAATCTCAATATGATGCATAATTACAATGCACTAGTAAAATTATTTTTTTAAAAAAGAATATAGCAACACAATCACAATAGCCAAATTATGGAACCAACTCACATGTCCATCAACAGATGAATGAGTAAAGAAAATGTGGCTTATACACGCAACAGAATTTTATTTAGCCATAAAGAACAAGAAAATTATGCTATTTGCAAGAAAATGGATGGAGAATATTATGATGATATTAGTCAGTCTTAGAAAGTGAAGGGTCACATATTTTCTCTCATTTGTGGAAGGTAGAGAAAACAGGAAACTTTAAGGACTTTAAATCATGCAAAGATAGATCTGTAGATTAGTTGGAGGGGGTTGGGGTAAGAATCTGGGAGGGAAAAAAGGAGGATTTAAAAAGATTCAAGGAGGATTAAAAATGATTCAAATAATACTATGGCAATATGTGGAAGTATTACTGCCAATCTCACTCATGTAGGGATGCAGAAAGAGGAGTGGGTGGGATGTGGAGGGAAATACACAGAGTTAGGGGCATGTGTGTTTTTAACACATGGAACCTCGCTATGATGTATAATTGCAATGGACCAATAAATTATGATAAAGGGGGTTTTTAAAAAAATTTAAAATATCTGAGACTTATGAAAGATGAATAAGGAGGATGAGAAGAAGAAACAGAAGAGGAGGAGGAGGAGGAGGAGGAGGAGGAAGAGTAAGAGGCAAGAGAAAGTGCTCAGGCCCCAATGGAGGAAGCACCTGGTGCCTCCAAAGGACAGGTTGGCTGGCAGCCGTAGGAGGCAACATCAGATCTACCAGCATAGGCCAGGCTCAATAGGGCCTGGTTGCTCATGTGAGAGGGTTCAGATTTTGTTCTTTAAGAAACCTAAATATAATACTCCTTAAAGCTCTCAGTTGGGAAAAATACTTTGAGAAGTAACTCATTCGTTTCCTTTCTCACCAAAAGCAATTTCCATGATGACATGGCCCAGATGTGCTGGTAGCTATTGCCAAAAATAATCAATCCTTATACTTACCCAGCATTTGCCCCAAAGAATTTTATGAACACCTCATAACCTCCTACGACATCTCTTAGGAACTATCATATGGTTCACAGAAGAATGGACAATAAGAAAAGGACAATTCACGAATAAAAGGCAGAGAGTGGCTCAGATGCGAAATCCACAGCAGCAGCTCAGAGACTGAGATTGCACACGGTGTAAACTGCCCAAAGAAGGGGCCAGATCACCCTCCTCACTTACAAGAGAAAGGACAATCATTTTCTTGACTAGTAATACACTAAAAATAGACTCCTGTATTCTAACCATGGTGGGCTATTTGTAAAATCCTTTTATAGTTGAGGAAATAAAGGCCTAGAGAAATTATGTGACATGTGAATTGGTCGTTTTTTTATACTTTTATTAGTGCATTGCAATGCTCACAGTGGGGTTCAGTGTGATACAGACATACAAGCACACAGCTCTTGGTGTGCTAGCCTCCGCATCCCACCCTGCCCCTTCCTCCTCCCTCCGCATACATGCCAGAGAAACTAGTTTTAACACCTTCCTGTATTACCAAAGCATTATTTGAACTGTTTCCTTTTTGAATAAGGTAACACTGGTTTTATTCATGAAGTGAGCAAGTACATTTACACCTTAGGGATGAGACGGATTGTCCAAAAACCTGATGAAAGAGTACATTGTTTGCCTGACCTCTTTTTCTAAGTCTGTTAGCCAGGCTAGTACTGCCCTGCTCCTTGAGACACAGAGGCAACCAGAAAAGGTGCTCTGAGTTTTCAGGTATCGGAGGGGGATAGAGTAGAAGCCAAAAAGGCCCCTTGATAACTCAAGGGACAGGAGATTCACTACGGGAAGGTGCTCACCAGCAGATATTGCTTAGGTCTATGGATGACAAGCTCTACGTGCCAATTAGGAGGGAGGAGAAACCAAGCTAAAGTGAGTCGCTACCTTTATTCTCTTCTCTTTCTCTCCTGGGTCTCACACAATCAAACCTCAGCATTTCCTTCATGTTCTTTCCAACACAAGGATGAATTAGTTACATTACTTGTTCGATTTTAGCACATTTATTATACTGGCTACTTTTTTCAAGCATTTCAGACAAAACTCTCAAGTTTTAAATTACAGAAACCTAAAGTAAATAAGAAATTCTTTTTCTCCTTTTAAAAAACCTTATTCTAATTAGGTGGTTCATTTTTATTTCCAGACGCTAAGTTGGAAAGTTGTGCTTCTTTTCCTTCCCCCTTGTAAGAATAAGATGTGCCAAAAAGTACAAGTTCTGGTTTTATGGAACATTTTCAATGTCCTATTCTCTGTAATGTTTGTTACCTGGCTAATGCCCATGGAGAAGGAGATGAACGGCTTTGCAGAAGGCACATAAAAGTCAGGATCCCTGACCCTTCTACTGGCTGAGTGGTAACTCCTGGCCATGAGGTAAGACACATAGCTCTAGGTTTCTGGTCCCCTTCACTGAAATGAAGATGCCACTGACCATAGAATGAAGTCACTGCACAAGACACAAACAAATGTTTAGAAAGATGATCTACTGAGCAAACACATCAAGATGGCTTCACTCTTCCACCCCACTCCTTTGAGAAATATTGTCTCTAGACAAGACTTCAGGGACCCAAAATGGGATCAAAACAAGAAATCATAGATCATGGGTGAAAAATGCAAAGTGCTAATTGCCAAGTATTTCTAGGGAAGGATGCAAGGATACAGGAAGCCTGACTGGGTTCCAGCAGGTCTGAGTCTTGTGACTGATGATGGCTGTCTACGAGTTAAGAGCAGACCTAAAGATGAATCAACACCTCAGTGCAATCCATGCACATGTGTTTAATATCAGACCCAAAATCTGAGTTTCTAGGGACAGTAGATCTCTTTCTAAATATCTTTAAACCTAAGTAAATTAGATCAGCTGGGCATGGTGGCACACACCTGTAATCCAAGGACTTGGGAGGCAGAGATAAGAGGATCACAAGTTCAAAGCCAGCCTCAGTGACTTAAAGAGACCCTCAGCAGTTTAGCGAGATGCTGTTTCAAAATAAAACATAAAATAGGGCTGGGGGTGTAGCTCAGAGGTGGAATGCCCCTGGATTCAGTCCCAGTTCCACAAAAATAAACAAATTAATTAATTAATTAAAGTTACAGATTCTGGACAAAGCAGAATATCCCACAAATTATCCAATCAAAGCTTTAACATGCTCAGAGCAATAACAGTGAGATTTTTGAAACAGTGAGAGGAATATAAACTGGCCTGTTGTATGTAAACTTTATTCACAACCATTTGTTATACAAAAAAAAATGATAATAAAGCGTGGCAAATGCCTATAATCCCAGTACTTGGGAGGCTGACACAGGAAGATTGCAGGTTCTAGACTAGCCTCAGCAACTCAGCAATACCCTGTTTCAAAATAAAAAATAAAATATGACTTTGGATACTACTCCTGGGTTCATCCCCAGTAACCAAAAAAAAAAAAAAAAAGTACCTTACAATAAGTACAGTAAAAAAAATTACTATTCCACACTTAACATTGTAGGAACCTAAAGTAATTAAGAAATAATACATTTGTGCAAAGAGTGTCTAGTGCTAATGATCCTCCAAATGACTGAGCATGATGGCCAACCATTATAATAACAATACATCTTGTAGCACTAAACATTTCACCAAAACCATACTGGTTGCTAGCTCTAAAATCCTGATGTCTGGAAAGAGAAATGAAATATCTTCTACTCCCCATTTTAGCATTTTCCATGGAGGATGTGGTTTTATTTGTTGTCAATCCCAACTGTCATTGGAACCCACTTTCCTGATCCAGCCAGAGAGTTGTCAACAGGTTGCCCAAGTTGCCCTTTCCTTCCTAGGATGCTGTTCCTTGTGGGATTTTGTAATAACTCATAAATAACTCCCCATGCCATTATCTCTGCTCTGAAAAGTAAACTGAATTTTCCCTCTGTTTTGGAAAAAATACAAGTTTTTCAAAATAACAGAGTCATCAGATCAAAGAGGCCTGATCATGTATACAAGCCTAAGAAAGCCGATTCCACTGAGTCAGAGGCATGAATGAACAGCTCGGGCGAGTTCCTTTTTCAATGGATGCAAAAGAACATGATATAGACGTGTCCATTTGCTTGAGTCTTCTATGCACACATATACCTAGAGATTAATGTAATTTTTGCAAGATAATAATGCTTGGATTCCTAAGATCTTGGAAAATGTATATATTGATGGACAAGACACAGTGAGCAATTCCAGAGACAGAGAAAGTCAGGCATCAAATAAGTCCTTTCAACTTTTGTCATCCCTCCTTTTCATTTGCACTTGATGAGCTGGAGCATCAAGTAAATGTAAATAGAAATAGGATCTGGCTGATGCTAGAATAAGACAAGACTAGACTCTTACAAAAAGTGAGTGGCGTTTCACGAGTTCTGTATGGGGATAAGGTGTAGGCTCCAGTGTTAGTAGAAGAAACATAACTGTAACAATTCAGAAACCAGTAAAAGAGGAAAATCTAAAGAAAGAGCAAATATATTCAGTCACTTATTTGGCAAATATTTGTTAATACTTCCTTGAGTAAAAAACAATTCGATATGTTGAGGACATGGCAGAAAACAAGACAAACAGGACTCTTGCTCCTATAGAGCTCATTTGCTAGGTAAGTATCATCCACGTGCAATGTCCACCTCCTCTGGAACTGTTCAGTAGGGTGAGAATAGACAAATAGTTACTGGATTTGCAACCTGAGTCTTCAGTGATCAGTTCTCACTAACCTTGAAAGACCAGTTCTTCTCCGCTGTTTGTTATTTTGTTATTTGTCTGTCTTTTTCCATAAGCTTTTGGTGACAGAGCATTCACACAGTATTCTGCATACATTGGAGTGATAAAGATTTAGGAAACAAGTGTTTGATGCTGAAGCAGCCCAGAGTGAAATCTTAAAATTAAGTCAATGCTTTCACTTGATATCTGCCTGTTAAATGAGAAATAGATAGGCTGTTCATTACCTTATAAGTTGTATCAATCAGGGTTTAGTTGAAAAAAAAAAACAGAATCCATTTATGTTAGTAAAGGTTTTGACAGCAAAGCAATATCAGTATATGCAATATGATATGAAATCAGAAAATTAATTTAGGGACTGACCTCATGTGAGTGTAGAACTGTAAAGAATTCAGTGGAGAGCTTTTGCCTCTGTGTGTCTGGGGCAGGCTCGCAGTTGCTGTGAGTCAGAGAACTGGAAAGCAGAAAACAGGCATGCATGAAAGAGGAAGGGAGCCCACGAGGACAAATCAGAACCTGTGTCTTCCTCTCACCACTCCCAGCCCCCAAAAGGATGTGCAGAACATGTTGGCGACCTTCACTGTGAAGCTGTGTACACACCAGGCTCAAGACTCAGAGAACCCCAAGGAAATTTGGGCGATGGGGAGGGTGGCCCAGCGGCAGCTCCTTGTCAACAGGATGTGCCAGCAGTTCGGCCGCTGTGTGCAGGGGCAGCAGGAGCCTGTGCTCTCCACCGGGCTTCAGAGCGTAACACCCGCTGCTTCGCTTCACCTTCCAAACCTCATGAAAATTTCTTACAGCCACCCCTACCTTCCTCCTAACTTTAAACCACAGAGGAAATAAATCCTGGAAAGCTTAGTTCCAGCTTAGCCAACACATGACGAAGCCCTGTAGTCCTCCCCTGGTCTGTATACCTCTTTTTTTTTTAATATGCTTTTATTGGTGCATTGGAATTATATATCACAATGAGGTTTGGAGTGATACAAACATACATGAGCAAAGCACGCGGCGTTTCTCCTCCCCACCCCTCTCCATACAGGTTGGTGAGATTGCTAGTGATGCTGTCATGGATGCACAGAGCACTATCTGAACTGCTCCCTTCCCAAATCCTTTTTCCTCTCCTGCCTCCCTCTCCCGATCCCCTGCCACTCTTCTGCTGGAATCTCTTCTCATTTATCTAAAGTCCCTTTTGTTTCTCAATTTCTCTCTAACTTCCACATGAAAGAAAACATATGACCTTTCACTTTCTGAGACTGGCTCATCTCACTTAGCATAATATTCTCTACTTCCATCCATTTTCCTGCAGATGACATAGTTCTGTTCTTCCTTATGGCTAAGTAAAACTCCACTGTGTGTATACCACATTTCTCTGTCCGTTCATCTGTTGAAGGACACCTAGGCTGGTTCTGTAACTTGGTCATTGTGAACTGTGCTGCCATAAACATGGATATGCATCGATCACTATAGGTTCTGTTCTTTTGGAAAGATAGCAAAGAGTGGTACAGCTGGGTCATATGGTGATTCTGCCTCTTTTAACTATTCCTAACTTCCGAAGAAAAATGATAACAAAGCCATACCTCTACCAGACATTATGCAACTCTCATCCAAACTGAAACATTAACCTTCTCCCCAAGAGAAGACACAAAGTCCCTTTGTTCATCTTAAGGGGATCCTCATTATTATTCTAGCAGAGTCACACTCCCCCTTTAATATTCTATAACTTAACTAGTGAGATATAAGCTTAGATGGTAGGGGACTGGAAAAAATGAAGAAACACTGTGTGTGTTCACTTCAAAATAAGGAAGAAATAGTCATGATATTATGATCCTTTCTACTGCCCACAAATCATGTGAATTTAGCTGATAACTAAACTTCTAAATTCCTCTTTCTATTACCTGTCCCATGTTCTCTTTGCCCTCAGCAGGTATTTCAATGCAGTGACATTCCTCCTTGTCCCCACAGTTTAGTAGCAATTCCCACTAAGGCAGAATCAATCACCCCAATCAGTAGGATATTCTCTCCCCCCATCATCAGTGATTCATGCACTGGACTGATGAGCCCAAGAGGGTAGCTTCAACTTCCAGCTTACTGGAGCCATTGCCCTATCCTCTGGTGGATATCTTCCCCCTTTAGGAACTGAGTCTTCTACACTAGCAGAACCCGAAGTCACTGGGATAGGATACAAACATTTCACCAGTAACACTCCAGGGTTGCTAGTGAGTGCAGCTACTCTCATCTCTACTCCTTGGTTTCCTGGACACATGAATCCTGACTAGGGGAAAGAAAACACTGTATATAACAGCAGTCAATTGAGAGAGTGTATGATATTCCAAGGACATTGCCTCTACCAGGCAAGGAGGCTGGCACTCCCATCCAGCTGGTACTCTAGCTGCATCTTTAAAAGGCCATTCCATCATTCTGTCTGGCCGGCAGCTTCAAGGTGTTAGGGAAATTGCTGACATCAGTGAGCTGCATGAGCAGGGGCCATGACCATACTTCACTGGCTATAAAGAGAGTCCATTGGTCAGGAGTCATACTGCATGGAATGTCCTATGATGAATAAAGCATTCTGAAAGTCCGCAGATGGTGATTTTGGCAGAAACAGAGAAGACAAATCCAAAGTAAGCATATATTCCTGCAGAATGAGTGTCGTCCCTTCTGAACTGAAGTGGTCTGATGTCATAAATCTGCCAACAGCACTTGGCTGATGCCCCAATAGTGATGCAGTATTGGAGGTTGGCGTGTTGGTCTCTACTGTTGGGAGGTTAGAGTATCAGCTATGCTGTAGCCCCATTCCTCGTGGTGCATGGAAGTCCATGTTGCTGAAATACGACGTGTGCCCCGCTGCCATGACCGCTTTGTGCATGAGCCCATTGAGCAAGGACAAAGGAGGCAGGGGAAATAATGAGACTGAATTCCACAGAATCAATGGTCTTGTCCACCTGGTTATTTAGATCATCTTCCTGATGGTACTCCTTGGTGAACATTCCTATGAAATACACATATATCCATACTCTGCCCATTTGGAGGGGTCTATTTACATATCTCTCCACCAGATTTCATTACTAATTGAATTCCTTCCATGTCCTTGAGAATCTAGTCAAATCATTAGCTTTTGTATATAAATCAGGACATATGTTGCTCCAAGCCAAATGAGCAACCGTGCACAGTGGGCAATGTTGGGCTCACTGGGAGTCTTACCCTTTACCACCATCCTTCAAGGCCACCCAGGAATGGGACTATAGTGTTGTTGCCATCCATCCACATTCAGGCGTCTCCAGTCTATTGTACAGAACCCTCTGAAAACTAGGCCCACATTTTCCAGTCAGTTTAAGTAGAGAGAGAATTTTTATGGCATGTTATAAAATGGCTTGCCAAATAAATGGGAAGTTTGCAGAGACAGACTCGAGGCTAAGTTTTCAGGAATGACTCCCAAAGCCGTAATGCAGAATCAGGCCACCAAGGAAGCCACAGCTCCTACCACAGCCAAGATGCTATAAAATCAGGAGGCCTCCAGACAAACTTGGAAGCCGTGACTCTAACTATTGGATGCAAAAGCATGCCACCTCTGCCACAATCCACTCCAGCAAAATAGATCTTCTGCTTCTTAGTAGCCATGAAGCCAAACACAGACACTGAGGTCTTTGCAGCTGCCACAGAAAAATTACATGCCTCCATGGCTGTTGCCTGACACGGAAGAAACAGAAGTGGGAGTCTGGTTTCAGGATATTTCATTTTATTTACATTTTCCAAGTCTCATACAGGTACCTCTAATTGGCAGCCTAAATCACATCCAGGAGCCCAGCTGCAAGGTACGCTGGGCAATGTAGTTTTTAGCCTCCTGCACTCTGTAGAATAGGAAGTGGCACTGAAGAATATTGACATACATGCTGTGCAAGCCAATGGATGCTACCTGCTGCTGCAGGGTGAGGGTTCCAACGTGAGCTTTTCTCCACGTTAGGAGTACTATGAATATCACTACAGGCAAAGAAGGGACCAAAGCAGAGAGAGATGTGACACAGAAAAGACAGAGAAAACTGATGGAACAAAGCATGAAAAACAGAGAAAAGGGGACAGTCAACGCACAGGTGGAAGTCCTAAAAGGAGGTACGGGAATGTATGTCTCCAAAATAACAAAGAAGTCACCGAATGTTGAGGTGAGACAAAGAGAAGTTGCAGCATGACCTCAGCATCTGCAGGGAAGCAGGAGCAACGCTGCCTGCTGCCAGAGCAGCGAGATTCCTAAGGTCCTGTGCAACAGGAAGGCCTAGGAAGCTGGAGAAGGAGAGCTTGTTACAAAGTGAGAGGGAGAGCCCAGAGGCTCAGGTAGGATGTGTATTTTTGTGTATTCGAGTACTTAACAATAGCCAAACTATTAGGACTTTTGCCACTCTTCCTTCTTAATTGATATGGCTAAATGAATTCCTTCTCCAAAGATGGACGCATCTCAAGCTTACAGGATTCTTGGACTCTTCTTCACAACTTTCTCCTCTCCTGTGTGTAGGTGCATCTTCAACGGGGAACAAACCTTCAACCTAAGCTCTAAATACACTATGATAAAGCTACCAGATGAAAAGCCAGGCATGGTGGTGCACCTGGGAGGAAGAGACAGGAGGATCACAAGTTCAAGACAGGTGCATAATAACTAAGAGAGACAGAGAGACCCTGTTTCAAGTTTTTAATAAAAGGGCTGGGGGTATAGGTCACAGGTAGAATGTACTTGGGTTCAATTCTCAGTACTAAAAAAAAAATTAAGTTACCAGATGATAAATTGGAGGGGAAACATTTTAGAGACTAAGGGAAAATATCAGAAACACTTATAACTCAATGGTGAAATGTGAGATCAAGACTTAGTGAGAACTCCCTCAAAAATTTCGTTTTCCACACCTCCCTCTGCCCCCACACACTCTTCAGCAGTGAGTTCATCACTGAATAAAGCAGGAACTAACAGACCCCATGGTCTGGTGGAGGGCAGGATAATAGGACACTCTGTGGCTTGATTCTGCAATTCTTATACAAAGCAACAGGACCCCAGCTATTCAAGGGAAATCTTATTTAGAGTCATGCACACTAGACAGAGAAGCTGCCTCCTACAGATAGCTTCAGAGTGGAGCCTCCCTGTCCCCGTCCCCCACCTGCCCCCAACACCACACACAGGCCTTAGCACAACTCTGCTGTGTTTTAATGGATAATTGATGACCAATTTTTTCCTCCCTTAACTGAACTCTGGAAAGGAAAGGTATTTAACACAATTTATGACAGAAAGTGAGTGCAGCTTGAATTGAATTTAAAATAATTTTACTAAGCCAGACCCAGTTCATGCCTGTAAGCTCAGGACTTAGGAAGCTGAGACAAGAGGATCACAGGTTCCAGGACAGCATCCACAACTTAGGGGGACCCTCAGCAAATTAGTGAGATCTTGTTTCAAAATAAAAATTAAAAGGGAGACTGAGACCAGAGGATCCAGGTTCGCGGCCAGCCTCAGGTACCTAGTGAGGCACTCTGCAACTTAGTGAGACCCTGTTTCAAAATAAAGAATAAAAAATAGGGCTGGGGGTATAGCTCGGAGGTAGAATGCCCCTGAGTTCAATCCCCAGTACCGAAAAAAAAAAAATGGGCTGTGAGTGTAGCTCAGAGGTAGAATGCACTTGGAGGTAGAATCCCCAGTACCCCAAAAAATTAATTAATTAAATTAAATTAAACTAAATAACTTTACTAAAATAAAAGTATCTAAAAAATAAATGCCAAGAGACCTGACTCTAAAGATAAAGATATATTCTTAAAATGTGAAGTCACCATGAAGGTGTGTTTATGATGGCCACAGTTAAAATGTTAATGGAAACAGGAGAAAAAGATAGCTACATGACAGCTTCTTCCTGATAGATCTTTAAAGTGCATATGAGGCTGTATTTGTTTAATTGCTAAAGAAGATGCATCTTTCAAGCTATTTGGAGTGAGACTTTGGTGATCTGGGGAGTGCTGGTTGGATTTGTCTTGCACACCACAGTATGCCCAGGGTTTGGAACAGCTCCCAGGCCCCAGCAGGCACAGAAGGAACATTCATTGAAATTGATGTACAAATGAGCAACTTCTTCTAAAGCACCTCCTGACCATCTCTATACTGTTTTCTGGTTTCTCAAACCCTCATCAGAAAGCTTCGCAGCCTGGCCTGTCATACTCACTGTTACGGTTCAGATCTGAGATGTCTCCAAAAGCTCATGTGTTGCAGGCTTGGTCCCCAGTGCAGCAGCAATGCTCAGAGGTGGGACTTTGGGGGAAGTGTTTGGGTCTTGGGAGTTCTAGCCTCATCAGTGGATTAACCTATTGATAGATCCATAATTTGATGGTATTACTGGGAGGTGGTGGAAAGTGTAGGACATGGGGCCTCCTTGGAGGAAGTAGGTCACCAGCGGGGAGAGGGTCCTAGAAGAACATATCTTGTCCCCACCCCTTCTACTCACTTGTTCCTCTTGTCTTGTTCCAGTTGTCGTGAGCTGAGTGGCTTTCCTCTGTCCTTCCACCATGATGTTCTGCCTCATCGCAGGCTCAAAGCAATGGAGCCAGCCAGCCCTGGACTGAAAGCTCTGGAACTGTGAGCCAAAATTAACTTTTCTTTGTTTCGGTTGTTTTCCTCGGGTATTTTGTCATAGCAATGCAAAGCTGGCTAACACAGTCATGTAGGGTGCTAGTTCAAACACAGATTTCTGAACCCCACAGCCATCCTGTTAGTAGGGTTTCCCAGAGAACCCAAAAAAATGGAAGACAGAGGAATTTGAGGATTTGGCTCACACGACGGTGGGGGTTAGCAAGTCCAAAATCCATATGGCAAACCTGGCAGACTGGAAATTGAGAAAACAGTTGAATCTGAAGTGTGGGCCAGGCAGGCTGGAAACAGGCAGGGGTTCTATGTTACAGTTCTGATATCAAATTCCTTCTCTTCCAAAAACTTCTATCCTTTGTCTGCTGGGCCTCATCCATCCAATTGGATGAGACCCAGTTACATTATGGAAGATAATATTATTTACTCAGAGTCCACTGATTTAAATATTAAACACATCCAAAAATATCTCCACAGCAATAGCTATAGACAGAGCCCAAATTACAATGGCTTCACTCAGGGTTTTCTACTTTAGGGTGGTGTGAAAGTGATTGCTTTTAGTAGAAACCATGCCAGGAGGCAGCAATCACCCCTCAGGCTAAGGGAAAAAGAGAAGCAACTAGGATTATTAGAAACTGGAAGTGTGGAATAGAGATTCTGCAGATGGAGGACTCAGACTCCAAGGAAAGCTGGTGCTGGAGTCTCTGGAACTAGGAGGAAGCAGCCTATGAAGCTAGAATCCAGATCTCTGAGGGAAAGAGCTCCTGCCATCTGAGCCTGATCCCAAAAATAGGGAGTAAAACTGCAAATGGAACCATTCGTCACTGTCAGAATGGATAACCACCTCTAGAACAACACTGACGAGAACAAGGACACAGGAAGAAGCAAGTCTACTCATCCTCCTCCATTCCTAAGGGTCCTTTTAGTGTCCCCTGCCAGCAGAACCTGGCAGGGAGCCAGCAGGCAAGTGGAAAGGCTGTGTGTGCAGAGCTCTGGCCCTGTATCACAATGCATCACATAAAGGGCAGGTGTGGAGCTGGGCATCAGCGGCTCAGCCATCGGGATGCTGACGTCACCAAGGGAACACATCACCAGACCACCCAGATGAAACGACGGCCTCCGGGAGAGAATAGACAGCCTGGACCACGTGTGAGAAACAGTCTCTCCTGCAGATCTTCCACTGTCACACATCTCCTGCTACATCTCCAGTCCAGTGGTCCAAAGCATATACCAACTTTTCACAAACCAAAAGACTCAATGTATTCAAGTAAATGTGACACAATATGGTCCAGATGTGCTACCTAAATAGCAAAGCCTGGAGATGTTCTAGAACAGTGGATCTCAAAGGGTAGCCCCTAGACCTCTAGCATCCATATCATCTGGGAACATATTAAAAATGTAAATTCTTGGGTCTTCCCACACCTACTAAACCAGAAACCTGGGGACAGGGCCCAGCAGCCAGCGCTTTGACACATGATTCTGAGGCACACTAAAGTTTAAGACCCACTGTCCTAGCACATGTTAGCAGCATAATTCATCCAGTTTCTGAACTGAAACATCTTTACTGTCCCTCTCCTTAACACAAGGTTTATATGCATCTTCTCTGATATCTTTGATATCTAAAATAACTTTTCATGTATCATTGATCATTATCCTGCCACAAATAAATGACTAATAGTCAAAGCTAAGCAGAGAATAAATTGTGAAACTTCTCTGTTTCCTTCAGTACATGGGGGTGTCTTCCCTATTTGAAATATTTTTCAGATTTATCCTGTAGCATAAGAATCTATTTTTTTTAAAGTTCTGCTTTCCACTTTATTCTTAGTCATAAGCTAAGTACTTAAGTTGTTTCTGATTGCTGGAATAATCCAACATTTCAGAAAAATGTAAAATGAGAAAAGAAAATACAGTTTCGAAGCCTGGACATAAGGGAGTCAACTTACTAAAATTATAGTCCTGAGGAAGGCAGAGCGCATAACCAGGTTTAGGAGGATTAAGTGCATTATTATGCTTCTTCTCCAACTATCCATGTTATTTTCCATGCTAACATTTTTTTTCCATGGTTATACAGAGAGGATAGAGTCGGTAAGTAAAATGCCAAGGGAAAACCTAAATTCTTGAAGAGATTTATCTAAATCAAAAGTTGCAAATTGGTGCCTGGGAGCAAGACAGGGTCAGCAGACATATCTTGTGCATATACTGTTGTGTTTTGGTTTTGTTGCGTTTTGTTTTGTTTTGTTTTGTTTTGAGGTATTTGTTTGTTTGCTTGCTTTTAATATTTGCCAACATTTCAAATTTGGGAGATTTCTCATAAAAATCCAGAATTCTGGTTGGTCTGGATTCAGCAACATTGGATCTACATTCTTCTGTGAGTCAAATAGCAGCTGTCCACTAGAAGGACACAGTCTCCCCCAGCTGCCCAAAGCCCTGACCTTGTGACTTCCACCTTCTCTCCTAGCTGAAGGATTTTCAGACTGGACAAAAGGTGTCTCTTACCCCTTTATATAAAGGGACATTATAAAAAGGAAAGGTCACTCTGCAGACCGACGTCATCCTGATTTTCTGGAGTGACTGCCACCTCTATAAGACCTGGTCACCCACTGCCCAGCTTCCTCCCATCCCTCTTGGCCCTTTTTTCTTTCCTTTGCTATTGGACCATTGCACAGATTTTTTTCAAGTCCTAAATAGGTTTTGTTTTTGTTTTTGTTTTTGCAGTACCGGGGATTGAACTCAGGGGCATTCTACCTCCGAGCTCTACCCCCAGCCCTATTTTTTATTCTTTATTTTGAAACAGGGTCTCACTAGGTTGCAGAGTGCCTCACTAGGTACCTGAGGTTGGCTGTGAACCTGGATCCTCCAGTCAGCCTCCCAAATGCTGTGATTACAAGCGTGCACCACCACACTCGGCTAGTTTTTTTTTTTTTAATTAGCATTAAAAATACGGTGGTATTTTTTCTTTGTTGTTTGTTTGTTTGTTTTGTGGTACTGGGGATTGAACCCAGGAACATTCAACCTCTGACCCCTAGCCTACACAGGGTCTCACTAGGTTGCTTAGAGTTTCACTAGGTTACTGAGGCTGTCTTTGAACCTCCAGTCCTCCTGTCTCAGCCTCCCAAGTGCTGGGATTACAGGGGTGCACCACCACACCCAACCAACATTAAAAATAAAACATGCCCAGATCCCAAGACTGTCATGCAGCCGCCACCCACCCTGTGTCCACCCTTTCTCTTTCCCCTCCTCTTCCTTGACCCCTGGTCACCTCCCAGTCTGCTGCAACCCTCCTCCTGCTGCTTCTGCATTCTGCTGAAAGTGCTCTGGGTTATGTCATTAATGGCCCCATCACCAAAACCAATGGACTTGTTTCTTTACTTTTTCCCCCATACTCCTATCATTCTTTCTTAACCTTCCTCATCCTTCAAGCATCAGTTGGGCTCTCTCTCTCTCTCTCTCTCTCTCTCTCTCTCTCTCTCTCTCTCTCTCTCTCTCTCTCTGCTGAGCCTTCTTGGGACTCTCGGTGAGCTGCATGCTCCTCTGAGCCAGGCCTCCCTTGACAGCCTGCTCTCATCTCACCATTCCCCCCATGTTTGGCACCACAACTCTTACTTATGAGTCTGTCTTCCCCACTGGACACACAGACCGTGTGTGCTCCATTCTCCTCTGTGTGCATGGTGCCTGCTCAGCACAGTGACCGGCACACAGGGTGCATTAGTGTTAATAAAGTAGATGGATGAAGTCAGGCACCATGGCACACGTATGTAAATCCCAGTATTTGGGAGGCTGAGACAGTGGGATTACAGGTTCAAGGCCAGCCTCAACAACCTAGCGAGGCCCTCCCCAACTTAGACCCTGTTTCAAATTTAAAAAAAAAATAAGACTGGGGGTGTGCTCAGAGGTAGAATTCTCCTGAGCTCAACCCATAGTACCAAAAAAAAGGGAAAAAAATGGGTGAATAACTGGGTGAACCCAGAATTAATTAACTTTTTAAGTCACTTAGAAATGGAAAGGTTCAGCTGGACGTGGTGGTACACACTTGTAATCCCAGCATTTGGGAGGCTGAGACCAGAGGATCTAGGTTCTTGGCCAGCCTCAGCTACCTAGTGAGGCACTCCGCAACTTAGTGAGACCCTGTTTCAAAATAAAGAATAAAAAATAGGGCTGGGGGTATAGCTCGGAGATAGAATACCCCTGAGTTCAATCCCCAGTACTGCAAAAAAGAAAAAGAAATGGAAAGGTCCAAATTTTTCCAGAAGTTTATTGTCCCAAAAACATTAGCTTTATCCTGGAGGCCACCTTACATAATACAAATTAAAGGAGATGGGGAGAGAGAAGAAGACTATGTACTTTTTCTCCTTTCCTTGCTGGACATTTACAAGAGTTTGGATTAATAATGTCCTTTGGTATTTACTGGGATTTTTAAAAGAAACTATCCCCCAAATGATTTACAGCTCCAGTTGCACAATAATGAAAAGATTCAGAAAGGCTCTGCACTTGAAAGACAGAAAGAGTGCTCCAGCAAAGGGGTCCAGAGATCTGGGGCAATAGAAATATCCTACAGAAAAAAATAAGGCAAGAATGAAATATAGGTGCCCCAAAGCGTTTAGGAAATCGCTAGATGGCATCCTCCCACAGAAGTGGTGGCAATGCGGACTGGCTGGGCAGGAGGCTGGGAGGCTGTTGTGTCCCTTCTCACCCTGCCTAGACATCTGCTGTCACCAGCTCCACCCAGGCCAGCAGAGAGGTTTAATGGAAAGTGGGGGGTGCGAATGGAGGGAGGTGATCCCAGGCATGACAGTCTGTGTTGGCAGGAAGGAGGGACATGGGTCTTTGGTGGCCAGAAAGGACAGTGAGTCCCTGTGGCCATGTCACACTGGACAAGGACTGCCCTCCCCTGCCACTCACATACACAATGATTCCTCATCCCTATTCCATACATATATACACAAACCTAGAGGCAGCATGATATGACCAGAAAGAATTTCTCTGCAGGAATTCCAGCACGTGGACCTCTCCCTCAAGTATCGGTCAAGATGGCCCCTGGGAAACCCCTGCCTTCTGTTTCCCCTTCCTCGTGTGGCTCCTGGCCTTCAGGTCACCAGGTAGAATTCCAGCCCATGGCAATGGCTAAAGATCCTTGGTGACAGGACTAGCTGCCCATCCCAAAAGAGTCAAGCAGTTTTTCTTTCCATTAAGCTCCTAGAATCCTAAGACAGGCTCACCCTTACATCCCTTCCTTGTGTATTCCTCTTGGGCCCATGAGAATCTCTAAGTCCCTCACTAAGCTGCTTTCCAATACATAAAGAACAGACATCTGGTGGGCACGGAGAGCCTGGGTTCCAGTTCCTTTGGTGGAGAGGGACCTTGCTAGACCCTCTCCCATCCTCCTCTTCCTTCCTTCCTTCCTTCCTTCCTTCCTTCCTTCCTTCCTTCCTTCCTTCCTTCCTTCTTTCCTCCCTCCCTTCCTTCCTTCCTCTTTCCCTCCCTCCCTCTCTCCCTTCCCTCCTTTCTTCCATCCTTCCCTCCTTCTTTCCTTCCTTCCTCTGCCAATTGACTAAACATAGTAACAGAAAGAGCAGAGATCTTCAACCTCTCCAGAAAATAATGAAAAGAAAAAAAGCATTATTTCCCGCCTGCCTTTCTCCAAACTCAAGTGTCTTGCCTCGTCCGTCTATAACCATCCTCTCAAGAGACAGTGGCCGAAGTTAAAAATATTTCACCAGTCAATAGATGCACAGCATCAGGTAATTCCCAGACAACTGCTATTAGATACACTCAAAAGTATAATTTCAAGTATCTCAAATTTCTGCCACCTTGGCTTCAGAAATACTTCTCAGATTCACATCCTTTAAAACTATTGTTCCATTTTTCAAAGGATCTTTGAGATGAGAAGCAAATAAATAACAGAAACTGATAGCTAAAGCTGCCAATTCGTGTGAAAAAAAAACTTTTAAAAGTGGTTTGTGAATTTTCTACTAGAGATAGTGTTTCTATTAGTGTTTCAAGTTTCTGTATGATTGAATGACTGATAATAACTAACATTTTCTGGGCATCTTAATGGAAAGCTCTGTCTCCTCTCTTTTATATTTGATAGCTACCGTAGTGATAAGGACATTTCAGTTCAATCATAATTCAAGACAATTCTAATATTTGCAGATATGAAGTTTGATTTCCAATGTCTCTTAGCTCCTAAAACCCAGTGCTTAAAACAATTACATTAAACCTTAGTTTGGGATTCATATAGCTTAGATGGAGAATGTTATGGCATTCAATGTCCTGCAGAGTAGAGAAAGCTGTTTGAAAAGGGCATGTAAGGATTATCACTTTCCTAATAGTGCGTGCACCGGGGCTGACTTAAGGCTCAGCTCTGCCAAAACCAGCTGCCTGAACATCCAGGGCCAAGACCGGAACTGCCCAGTGTGATCCAAAGACATTCCGCTCTCTCAAGACACTTAGGGGCAGAGAGTGAAGAGATGAAAAGTTCTGAGAGTCCAGGGAGGATTCCGACATCCTGACTTCTGGCAGCTCCCCTGGCCCTGCTCTCCTCCAGCCCAGATGGTGCTTAATTGGTGATGAGTGCTAGAAAATCACTTAGCATTGTTGAAACTTCTCTACCGCATGGTTTTCCCAGAGCAGCTTATACATTATCTCTGTAACATACATTTGCATTGGGAATTTTCTGGATGCAATTACCCTTTGCCACTAATAAAATAAGATGTAATTATAGATGTACTGTTAGCAGTGCCACTTCACATTTAGGCTGATATGTTTGCGGCCGTCTGGAATTCCAGATCTGAGCACTGTTTATTACTTTTACCCACACATGTTATTTCTGGAGATGGCGTTGCTCACGGTGAGAGCTATCTGGGGCAGTATGATCACACTCCTTTGGGGGCCTCGATGCCTTTGGGGCTCTTAGCTCTCAGCTGCACTTTTGACCTCCTCTTGAACAGCTTATGCTGCACAATTTAACCCAAGCAGGGCCCCCGGTTGCTGCCCGGCACCCACACTCGAGGGTCCAGACTTTAAATGTCAGTTTAGGGTCTCCTGATATAAACAAGGATCAGAGATTTATATGCAGAGGCCTTAATGAAAAATTTCAGAAAGAGCACACTAAAACTTGGACATGGCAAAGAGCTCTACTCTACAGAACGGTCTGCATTTTCTTCAGTAAGAACACATTATTTGCCGGGTGTGGTGGCGCACGCTTGTAATCCCAGCATTTGGGAGGCTGAGACCAGAGGATCCCGGTTCTCAGCCAGCCTCAGCTACCGAGTGAGGCACTCCACAACTTAGTGGGACCCTGTTCTAAAATAAAGAATAAAAAATAGGGTTGGAGGTATACCTCGGAGGTAGAATGCTCCGGAGTTCAATCCCCAGTACTGCCCAAAAAAAGACACATTATTTACAAAAGAAAAATGATTTGATTGGAACTCTGGAATTTTGTTGGATGATATCATCTAACTCCAGTTTGAATGGCATTCATCAAGAATATAGATAATAATAAATTCTGGCGAGGATGGGAGAAAACCTTATACACTATTGATGAGAATGTAAATTAATACAACCACTATGGAGATCAGTATAAAGGTTCCTTAAAAGACTAAAAGTGGAACCAACACATGACCCAGATATACCACTCCTTGTTAATTTCCCAAAGAATTAAAGTTTGAATACTATACTTTTTTAAAAGTCTGAATACTATAGTAATACACACATACCCATGCTTTTTTTTTTTTTTTTTTTTTTTTTTTTGCAGCACAATTCACAATAGCCAAGTTATGGAACTAACCTAGGTGTCCATCAACAGATGAATGAAGAAAATGTGGCTTATACACACAATGGAATTTTATTCTGCCATAAAGAAGAACAAAATGATGTCATCTGCAGGAAAATGGATGGATATATAGAATATTATGCTAAGTGAGATTATCTAGTCGAGCCTGAGGTTGAAGAAGTTTAAGATAAGAAAGGCTAAGTTCTCACTCTGGTTTGCAGAATAGGAGGACTCTGCTCCATACAGTAACTCAGAGGCCAAGCCTATGGATACGACACATCACCCCTCTCCAATTGCCAGGACAGTGGAGGAGGGGGTGGAGGACTTCACATGGATCCTTAAATGCTTGAGTCTGGAGATGGCTTGCATCCCTTCTGCTACAGATTTTAAGGACATTCACCTCCAGAAACTCAACTTCAGAGACCCTATGGTTTATTGAATGTCTTTCCTAGCCTTTTGTAGAAAGGAATGGCTAAGTACTGACTAAATTGTTGATAAAACATATTTTAGTTTGTTTACATAAGCTGCAACTAAGAAAATAACCTTTTTTATTGCCTCAAATCACTTCCTAAAAAGTAGAGAATGTATAATTTTATATACATATAGCTTTAAATATGTAATTGTATATGTTTACTATGTGCATACATATATGCATACGTGTTATGACTATATTCTTGTTTTGTCTAAATTTTTTTAATATACAAACAGTCTTAATAACCACATACAATAAAATCTCTTCCTTGGATTTCTCTAGTCAAGTGTTAATCTACTATTAACAATCCTTTCTCTGAATCTTTTTCTGAGTTGCCAGTGATATGCATCATCTTCCAAAAGCTGTTATTATTATCTGAATAGATTTCATCAAAGAAGATATGCAAGTGACTGATAAGCTCATTAAAAGGTGTCAAACATCCAGGCGCAGTGGTGCACACCTGAAATCCCAGTACTTGAAAGACTGCTACAGAGGATCTCAGGTTTGAAGCTAGCCTCAGCAACTCAGCAAGGCCCTACACAATTTAGTGAGATCTTTTTTCAAAAAATAAATAAAATGAAATAGGGCTTGGGCTGTATCTCCCTGAGTTCAAGTCCTAGTATCTCTCTCTCTCTCTCCCTCTCTCTCTCTCTCTCTCACACACACACGCACACGCACATACACACACACACACACACACACACACACACAAAGTGCCACTTTTAGAATGCAAATCAAAACTACAATGAGATGCCAACTCATATTCTCTAGGATGGTTTTAATAAAAAAGACAGATAATAATAAGTGTTGACAAGGATGTGGAAAAATTCAAATCCTCAAATATTGCTGTTGGAAATGAAAAGTGATGCAGTCACTTTGGAAAACAAAGTATGATAGTACTGCAAAAAGTTAAATATTCAATTATCATTTGACCCACCGCTTCACCCCTAGGTAATATATCCAAGAGAAACAATATATATCCACACACACAAAAAAAAAAACAACAAAAACTTGTACACAAATTTTCACAGCAGCATTATACAGTCAAATGGTGAAAATAGCCTATATGTCCATTAACTGATGAATAGATAAGCAAAATGTGGTATAGCCATACAATGAAATACTTTGCGGCCATAAAAAAGAATCAAGTACTGATACATGGTGCAACATGGTTGAATGTTAAAACCTACACTAAAAAAAAAAAAAAAAAAAAAAAAAAAAAAAAAAAAAAAAAAAAAAAAAAAAAAAAAAAAAAAAAAAAAAAAAAAAAAAAAAAAAAAAAAAAAAAAAAAAAAACCAAGAAAAAGTCCATCACAAAAGAAAAGGTAAGTTTAGCCGGGCGTGGTGGTGCACACTTGTAATCCCAGCATTTGGGAGGCTGAGACTGGAGGATCCGGGTTCACGGCCAGCCTCAGCTACCTAGTGAGGCCCTCCGCTTCAAAATAAAGAATACAAAATAAGGCTGGGGGTATAGCTTGAAGGTAGAATGCCCCTGAGTTCAATCCCCAGTACCGCAAAAAAAAAAAAAGGTAAATCTATAAAAATAACAAGTAGATTAGCAACTGGGGTAGGGGATGATCAAGGGGTGGAGACAGCCGAAGGATATAGGGTTTCTTTTGGGGAGAATGAAAATATTCTAAAATTGGTTGTGGTGATGATTCTACAATTCTGTGAATATTCTAAAAATCATTGAAATATATGTTTTTAAGTGAGTCAATTATTTGGTGTGTGATTTATAGCTCCACTATGGTGTCACCAACATAATCTTATTAAAGTGGCTTTCCTTTGTATGCTTGATCACATGGATAACAGGGAAAAGAAACGGGGTACACCATTTTCAGTGGTGGGAGATTGGGCATATTTACAGCAATTGACTGCTTCTCAGGAAAATAACACATACAGCATTAATCAAGAGCACTTTGGACTCTGCAGGAACATTTTCTTTCTGCCTCCTCTTAGGATAAATCCTTCTGTCAAATTCTGAATTAAACTGAAACATTTTTGTCTATTATTTTACTAAATTTTGTCTCATCTACTCTGCTTGAAGGGAACAAAAGTGTCAAGGACTGGGAAAATGTGGCCGGTATGACCAAGAAATTTTTGAAATAAGATTCTTTTCTGGGATGGGAAGTGAAACTAAATATAGCTTGACTCATCCTTTCTGAGACCCCAAATCCAAGCCCCATTTTCTCATTTGCAGAATATGAAAGAAGGTATAGAACTAGATAGCCCTGAGATTCTTCCGAATGCCAAAATTCTATGGTTGCATTACAAAATTAAGCCACGTACTATAAATATGTGAAGAAGTACTCAATGCCATTAGCCATCAGGGAAATACAAATTATAACTAAAATGAAATTTCATATTATCCCAATTAGAATGGCTATTATCAAAAAACCAAAAATGACAAATTCTGGCAAGAATATGGAGAAAAAGAAACCCCTGTACACTGTTAATGGGACTGTAAATTAGTACAACCACTGTGGAGGACAGTATGGAGGCTCCTCAAAGAACCAGAATTAGATCTACTATATGATCCAACTATCCCCCTTCTGGGTATATATCTAAAGGAAATGAAATCATCCTACCAAAGATATACCTGCATGCCCATATTTATTGTGTTACTATTCACAATAGCTAAGATATGGAATCAGCCTACTTGTACAACAATGGTTGAACAGATAAAGAAAATATAGTCTACATACACGATGGAATATGATACAGCCATAAAGAAGAATAAATCCTGTTAGCTGCAGCAAAATGGATAAAACAAAAAGACATTATGTTAAGTTAAATAAACCAGGTACAGAAAGAAAAATAACACACATTTCTTCTCATAAGTACAAGCTAAAATCATCAATTACACAGTAACAATAAGTAGCATCTGGGAAGGGTGGTGGGAGGAGGGTGGACAAAAAGAGGCTGGATTTTATCAGGGTATGCTATACACAGGTTTTGAAGTATTGTACTGAGCCTTCATTAATATATACAATTAATACATGTTAAAAATAAAATATTATTTTAAAAAGAATTATGGTCAAAACTATCAGAATTAAAGAGCAAACTTGAAGATTTCCTGGTTGCTCAGATAGAACCCTCCTCTGGGTTAGTAACTGGAGAAACTTGTCTACAAGTGCATCCTCTACATTGGCCCTTATCTAAAATAGGTAGGGATAGGGGAAAATGAAGCACGCCTGAATGCTAGTTCAGCCACATGTGGTGAAGCCTGAGCTGTTTCAGTTGCTATGGGAACAGAGCCATCACAAAAAGGTTCTCTCCTAAATCATCTGATGGGTGCAGGCCTAGAAATTGGGATTAGCCAATTTCTTGCAAAAAAATTTTTTTTTAATGGAGAAGGGACTCAGCAAAGATTTTTTCAGGCCCAAGTAATACATTCCTTTTCCCCCTTGATAAATTTAGGCAGGATGGGTTATGCAGAATAGAAGGACTCTGGGACAAGGATGGAATGCAAATTGGCTCCTTAGCTCTGGACCTGGGAAGCAAATTCCAGAGCACTGGAAACCCAAGATGTGGCAGTCCACTGGGGAAGCACAGCCCTGGAATAGAAGCTAGGAAAGAAGAGAGTCAACAGCCTCATGAGTTTCTCAGGACAGGAAATATTGCACAGTGAGTAGAAAATCAGAGAGCTTGAATTGGGGTGGACAGAAAATACATTTTATCTTTTCCTTTTTAAAATTCATTCTTTGAAGGACCCAACTCTCGGACTAAGGTATTAAATTATGCTGATACATTTTCAGCTTAGTGCTAAAGGTTCACTTTGTCATTCTCAATCCTGCGCGAGAATCCTGCCTTTGGCCCCTACGTAATGAACAAACCAGTCTGAGAAAATCAAACGGGCTGGGTCCACTCACGCTGGTCAGACAGTTGTCCCTCTGGATCTTAGCTGGCTTTCAAAGGAGGCACATGAAAATTAAGCTTCTCTCCCCAATTCATAAATTTAACTGACTTCAGTGGAAATAGGCCTTGACATCAATTTTATGTGCACTTCAGTTTTATTCTTTGCTAAACTTGCAAAGTCTTTCTGCATGGAACAGAAAAATGCCCAGTTTTATACTTCAGAAAATTAATTTCAGCTGGGTGTGGTGGTGCATGCCTGTAGTCCCAGTACTTGGGATACTGAGACAGGAGGATCGCAGGCTCAAGGCCAGCCTCAGCAACTTAGCAAGACCCTCTTTCAAAATAAAAATTTTCATAAAGGGCTGGAGGCATGGCCCAGAAGTAGAATGCCTCTGGGTTCTATTCCCAGTACCAAAAAAAAAAAAAAATTAATTTCAGTAAGGAAAAATAAAGACTGAAAATTATACTGTTTGTAGACAAGGAAAGGAATTATGGAGGATGGGCAGGAGAAATCTACTTGCCAGTTGTTTTAACAGTATGCCAAACTTTTTTCAAGATTTCTAAAAATGGCCTTTGATAAGATTTCACCTATGGTAGAGCTGGTAACTGGAACGAGCAAGAACTCTTATTTCTGATTTATAGAAGACTACTGTGACTAGTTCAAGCAATATATACACAAGGCAATAAACTAAATAAAAGCCCACCAAAGTGGGCTCTCACTCTGAATTGCCAGAAACTTACGCAAATGGAAATCAGTTTAGAAATGTTTTCAAATGACAATGTGATTTCCTCGAAAGCAAAATTAGTATACTAACCAACATTCTCCTTCTGAGGATAACTATATTATACCAGAACACTTTTCCTACTTAAATTATATGTAGTGAGGAGAATTTATATGACAAAGACACTGCAAAGGAATTCAGACATTCAATGAATTTTTAGGAGAAGAAGATCACATATAGTTCAAAGAATGGACAACTCTCAGACCCAAAATAAAACTGCATCTACAAACACATCAATACAACACATGCCCTGAGAAAATCTAAGAGGATGTCCAGTAAGGTCAGGGGGGGAGTAAAAAAAATTACTGGGTCCTAATAAGTGTCAGCTAGGTCCTACTAAGTGCCAGCTACCTTACATACAATGTGGATCAAGTCCCTCTATGAATTGAAACCTAAGTGCTATTCCCTGTTTCACAAATGAGGACACTAAAGCTCAGGGAACCAAGCACTTATCCAAGGTCAACCCATCTAGTAAACTGAGCCAGGTTTTCTTTTTCTCTCCCCGCCCCCCTTTTTTTCTCACTATGTTGCCCAAAGCTATCCAGCCTCAGCCTTCCAAATAGCTTAGGTTATAGGCACATACCACTACATTTGGCTCCTGAGCCAGATTTTTTTTTTTTTTTTTTTTTTTTTTGGTACTGAGGCTTGAACCCAGGGGTGCTCTACCACTGAGCTACACCTCCAGCCCTTTTTATTTTATTTTGAAACAGTGTTTCGCTAAGTTGCCCAGGTTGGCTTTGAAATTGCCATCCTCCTGCATCAGCCTCCTGAATCACTGAGATTGTACCAACATGCCCGCTCAACTAGATTTTGAACTTAACTAAGGCTTTAGAGACTTTAGAGACCGGGACAGTAAATGACCTTTCAGCAGCCTTCCTTCTGTGCTTCCTAATTTTTTCTGTAAGAGACCACCCCCACCTGCCTGTGACAATGATCCAAGTTCAAATGGGTTTACATTCCCTCCCATCAAAACAGACTAAAATAAACTCTGCAACATCCACAAATTGTCATCAGAGATACAGCATGTGCAAAGAAGCACATATGTCCAAGACAATGCTGGGTTTTTATTTTGACTTAATATATTCAATGGTGTTCACCAAAGAGAATGCTTCTAATGCAAGCTCTTGAAGCTTCATTTCTTTCAAAAATGAAGCTTTGTTAAAAATGACATCTCAACTATACGTTTCAAAGCTTTTTTTCTTCCCAGAATTTTTACTTGTTTCATCTTGATAACAAGCAAAGAAGTAGAAGAGGTACTCATTCAAGTTATCTGGATTGCATAAGGCATTTTTTTAGTTGCTAATATAATATGAGCAAGGGATGGCCTCACTAAATGTTAATAAATACTTAATTAGCATACTAATTGTTTGGGTACAAGTGTATCCTACCAAATCCCTGCCACAGACAGGTTTTTTAACATATAAAAGACTTTCAAATCACAATTTCCAGTGTGGGATAACTTCTGAACTGACTTGCACTCTTCCCTTAAAAATTGACTCTTCTTATTTATTTTCCATTTTAAAATTCATTTAAAACTTTGTTTTCTTTGAATGTCTACTGAGTATAAGAAACAGTGCTAGAGGACACATACACACACACACACACACACACACACAAACACACACACACACACACACACACAAACACACACACACACATAGGAATTCCACAAGGACCAAGTTGGACAAAGGAAAAAATACAGTGCCACTAAAAATAATCTACAAAAATGTCATGTATTAGTAGACATAAGGCCTTGGCTACACATAGAAATCACTTGGATGAGCATTTTTTTTAAATATTAATAACTGGGTCACAGTCCCAGAGATGTTGATTGAATTGGTCTGGGATGCAGCCCGGATATTGGCCTTGTTTTAAAAGCTCCCCAGGTGGCTCTGTTGTGCAGCTGCAGAAAAGGCTGAAATGCTGGGCTCCCGGAGCCCACTGGAGGGACACTCAGACACGTGGTGGCTACACATGTCAAGGCAAGGGCTGCCGGTGCATGATGGTGACCTGCGCCCCTCCCTCTTTTCATGGAACTGACCCCTCGTGTCAGGTGGCGTAGGTACTGGGTCAAGAAGAATAAGAAATTTTGAAGCATAAGGGAGGCAGGACAGAGAAAGAGCATTAGAGAAGGAGAAAAGGCCATCAACCAAGGCAAGGGTGTGAAAAAGGACACTGCAGGGATTTTAAACTTAAATAGAGCACAGCCTCGTGGAAGATGAGGAAAGAGAGTAGGCTAAAAATGTGGGACAGGTCCAGAGACCAAGGGTCTGAAGGTGAGGGAGGAGGGGAGAAACAAAAGAAATAGGTAGACAAGGGAGACAGACAGTGAAGGAAAGGGAGACTGTAGCTTTAAAAAAGCCAAGGACCCTGCGGGTCCTTCTCCAGTGACAAAGTCAGGTAAGTTTGGAGCTGATTTCAGAAGCAACAAGAGTCCAATGATAATTTCTGAGCCAGGAAGTGGTGTGACCGCATAACTGTCACCCTGCAACTTCCCTGGAATGTGGGCAGTTCCTCTGGAGAGAATGTTGCCTGGATAGAAGGGGGTGAGCGCCCCGAGAGGGGGTCCATGGGGCAGTGATGGAGATGAGGAAGGTAGAGGTCAGAGGCATCACACCAGGGCTCTGGCAGAGGTCAAAGGGCAGGCCCTGGGTGCACTGCAATCGAGGAAATGACAGGACTTAATTGGATAGCAGGAGACAAGGAGAGAATGGGATTCGAGATGGCCCTGAGATTTTACGCTTGGTGGCATCATTAGCAGAAATGGGAACTGAGGAGGAAAAATTAGGTTGCAGAGGGCAAGGGGTAAATTCCATCCTACAGACATTTAGCCTCAGCCCCTGGCATGCCATGGGAAAGTCCAGTTAGGAATTGGAGCTCAGCAGAAGTTCTGAAGGCAGAAGTGGAGCCCTGGGCCTCATGTCCTCATAATCATGGTTCCTTAGAGAAGGCCATCGTGAGCTCTCTGGGGACATAAAGAAGATAAGTATGCACCTTTGCATAAGCTTGAGGAGCTCATGAACGAGGCAGAGAGCAGCAAACACAGAAAGGGATGAGGACAGCTGTTAGGGACTCAGTGAGAAGATGATCCCAAGGACATGGGATAGTCTATAAGAGCAGTGGTGCAGAAAATACTCACATATAGCCGGCCGTGGTGGCACATGCTTGTAATCCCAGCATTTGGGAGGCTGAGGCTGGAGGATCCGGGTTTGTGGTCAGCCTCAGCTACCTAGTGAGGCACTCCGCAACTTAGTGAGACCCTGTTTCAAAAAAGTAAAGAATAAAAAAAAAATAGGGCTGGGGGTATAGATCGGAGGTAGAATGCCCTTGAGTTCAACCCCCAGTACCGCAAAAAAAAAAAAAAAAAAAAAAATACTCACATATGAAAGCAGGAAAAAAAAACAACCCACCTGGGTTTTTTTTTTTCCAGTTATAGATCATTGGTGACAAAAAAAAAAGATCAGAACATGTGTACAGCATGCAGAGATGACGACATAAGAACAGGAGCACAGAGAGTAGAGGTGGAGGTGAGAAGTGGAGTTCACTGACTCAATTTAGGGAGGTTGTATGTGTCTAGGAATTTGTCAATTTCTTCTAGATCTTCCATTTTGTTGGAGTACAGTTTTTCAAAATAGTTTCTGACAATCTTCTGTATTTCCATACTGTCAGTGGTGATACCACCTTTTTCATCTCTTATTTTGGTAATTTGGGTTGATTCTCTCTTTCTTTTGGTTAGATTGGCCAATGGTTTATCTATCTTGTTTATTTTTTCAAGGAACCAGCTTTTAGTTTTGTTGATCTTCTGTATTGTTTTTTTATTCTCTAATTCATTAATTTCTGCTCTGATTTTCGTGATTTCCTGTCTTCTCCTGGCTTTGG
>PVLC010003360.1:83903-98778 GCA_004027655.1 Graphiurus murinus | reverse complement strand
GGTACTGGGGATGGAACTCAGAGGCATTCTACCTCCGAGCTATACCCCCAGCCCTATTTTTCATTCTTTATTTTGAAACCGAGTCTCACTAAGTTGCGGAGTGCCTCACTAGGTAGCTGAGGCTGGCCGCGAACCCGGATCCTCCGGTCTCAGCCTCCCGAATGCTGGGATTACAAGCGTGAGCCACCACGCCCGGCTGAGATAAATATTTTGACTATTCAAAATACAATCAACCCCAAGTGCTGCCCAAATCAGCTGCCATCATTTAAGATACCGTCTTTAATAGCTGTCAGAATTTTAAAATTTAACACATTATAGATAATATGATATAACTAATTTTTTTCTCAAGTCATAGGTGTAAATTTTTGGTGATGATCCAAGCAAGCTGTCTGGGTTGGAATCTCTGCTCCTCCATTTCCTGACTATGAAACCTGGGACAACTAAATCAACTTCTCTGAGACCCAGTTTCCTTAGCTTGAAAATTTGGACTGTTAGAAGGATAGAATGCTTTCATTTATGTTCAGTAATTAGCAAAGAGCATGACATGCATTAAATGTTTCATGTTTACTATTGTGACTACCATGATAATATCCAGATCCAGAAGTCTTGTCAGTTATGGGATCCTGGGAAGTTTGTTAATTTTCCTGAGACTCAACTTCCTTGTCTAGAGAATGGGGTAACAGTCCCTGCATTGCCAACCCTATAGTCTTGGTGTGAGGACTATTTAAGTGTATTGATGTCTTCCACAGAGGTTTATAGATGGAATGAGTTACATAAATGTAAAGCATAATTATGGTTGTTGTTAACAATAAGCCCTGTACAATTTTGACATTTGTTTAGGGATTTAAGTGACTATGTACTTTTCTTTTGCATCAGTTGGAACAGAGAGAAGGGCAAGGAATGGCTACAATTTCCCATGTATCATACAGGTAGGAAGTGAATTTATTCATAGCTAGTACATTCAGTTCTGATTTTCCATCCATTTAATTCTCTATGTGTAGCCTGTTGGTCAGTGTTGTCAGGAGTTCAAAGTACCCAGTGGTTATTTTACAGATGCCATAATTGGGCTCTTACCTTCATGAAATAAGTTGTTTCAATTGTTCATTGCACAGCCTAGTAGTCTGTCTGTTGCCTCTTTGTAGTGAAGAGAAAATGGGGTGTAAATTAGTTGTAATTTGGGGATAGGGGAATAAAGTGTTTCGTGATGTCAATAAGGTCCATGAAATACTGAGCAGAGAAATTGAAAACATAGACAGTAACATGGAAAATATCCCTGGGCCTGTTTAGACAGGCTCGTGGTCAAGTTCCTCCTGAAACACTGGCTATTGTTGATCTGCTTGATGCATACCCTGAAGGACACAGAGCCAAAGAAGGCTCATGAAGAGATCATTGAACTGTTCAAGGTGCTGGAGGAAAGGGTCTGCTGCAAGCAAGAGGAGAGGTTTAAAAAAGAGAAATCCTCTTCAGACTGAAAACCTAAATGCTAAGAAGTGATAGGCTCTAAAGGAAATGGGTAGGATGAGCAGTGACTTTATCCCAAATGGATCAGGGCATGGGTAGGCACTGGACATAGAGAAATTTAGTAAGGACACCTATCTATCAAAATATGGTAGGGAACTCAACAAATGTGTAAGAAACTCGGCAAATATGATCATCAAAAAACCTATGTACAAGCTGGGCATGGTGGTGCATGCTTGTAATCCCAGTACGTGGGAGGCTGAGACAGGAGGATCACAGTTTTGAGGACAGCCTCAGCAAGTAGTGAGACTCATCAACCTAGCAAGACTCTGTTTTAAAAATAAAAATAAAATAGGGTTATGGGTGTACCTCGAGGTAGAATTGCCTTTGGGTTCAATTCCCAGTACCACAAAAATAGATAAATAAATAAAATGAAACAAAAACCTATGTACAAATGGAAATTAAAAAAACTCTATGTGCATATGGAAATTAAAAAAAAAACACCATAGATCTGGGTGTGTTGGTGCATGCCTGTAATCCTAGTACCTGGGAGGCTGAGACAGGAGGATTGAACGTTAGAGGATAGTCTCTGCAAGTAGTGAGCTTCCCATCAACTTAGTGTGATCCTGCTTCAAAATAAAAATTTAAATAGGGCTGTAGTTATAGCTCTGAGGTAGAATGTCCCTGGGTTTAATATCCAGTCTCCCCACCACGCACACAATGTAGGTAAGTTTGTGAATCTGAAATATTTTTCCTAAAGGAATATTAGAAGGATTTAGAATGTTTAAGGATCTCAATATAGAGGGCAAGGTCAGAGACAGCCCTATTCTTTCATAATGTCTTTTAGTGGAAAGATATACTGGGTGGTCTCTGTGACTGAGGGAAACTTCATCTCCCTAAAACTTAGTTGCCTCATCTGTTGAATGGGGATAATAATAGTGTCACCTCAGAAGGTTGGTGTGAAGATAAAATGAGTCAAAGCATGTGGAGCGAGAGCTCCACGAATGTTAGCTATCATTATCATAATCATTATTATTATATTATAGCAAAAAGCCTCTGCAGCACACATCTTTAGAGACTAATTGGGCATATGCCTATTTGCTGTAGTGCAGTAATGATGGCTAAATTGGGGATTGGTAGGATAAAAAGGTTTCTCTGAAATAATAAATCCTGTGTACTTCATCTTCTCTATTAACTATTATAAACTCCTAGAGAAATCTCATGGCTAGTCAATTTCACCATAATACAAATATTGCTGATGATTCTTTGGAAAATAGATGTTGAGTTGTCCATTTGGGATATGAGAAAATTTATCCAAAGATTTCAGCATGCTCTCTCCCATCATTTCTTCAGATTTACCACTTAATAGCTGCAAAATGTTTGACATTTATGGATTACCAATGAAGGCAACTATATGTACAGAATTTTAGCACTGCAGGCCGAGTTGCACTCTGATGGCATAACTGCAACATTTTCTTTTTTGCCTTTTTTTTTCCAGCTATACTTGTCAGGTCATCTTAAAGGCCAACTCTTCTTTAGCATCTGAGAAATTGATCAGCAGGATCAGAAGTATAATACACGGCAACCTCATGCATGGAAGCTTCACACAAGATCAGTTGACGCTATTAGTAAAATCTGAACATGTTGTAGTGAAAAAGCTAGGTAGTTATTGTGGTGGGGGTAATTCATTATGAGTCCACTCCCCTTATTATAAAAGTAAATGCATTCGTAGTAAAGGATCCTAAGTTCAGAGGAAAGAGAAATTACCTTCTCTATCCTTTCCATATCCTCAGTGTCCACTTGCTCTGATTACCTTTCCACCTTTTAGAGTTTAGAAAAGAACAGAGTGATCTGGGCATGATGGCACACATCTCTAATCCCAGTGCTTGGGAGGCTGAGATAGGAGGATTACAGGTTCAAGGCCAGCCTCAGCAACATAGCAAGATTCTCAGGAACTTAGTGAGACCTTGCTTCAAAAAATAAATAAAACGAGCTGGGCATGGTGGTGCACATCTATAGTCCCAGTACTTGGGAGGCTGAGATGGGAGGATTGCAGGTTTGCAGCCAGCCTTGGTAACTTAGTAAGGCCCTTGGTTTAGCTCAGAGGTTGAATGCCCCTGGGTGCACTCCCCATACCACACACACACAAAAAAAAAGAATAAGAAAAATAATAGGGCTGGGGGTGTAGCGTGGAGGTAGAATGTCCCTGGGTGCAATCCCCAATATCCCCTTCCCCATACAAAGAACAGAGTGCCTGAGAGTTTACAAGAGACCATTGGACAGTCCATACACAGAGTGGGAGAATTATCTCTCTTGCATAAACACCCCAGACCTGAAGAGCTTCATTATTACATGCCATAGGTGCCCAATAGATGCTTGCTATTTTATTGATTGATTCAGCCATCCTATTCATCTTGGGAAGTGATCTGGGAACTGGCACAGATTTCTCTCATGGGCCAAAACTTTTCTGATTAGGAGGGCTTTAGTGATAAAAGAGAAAGGCTACCAGACTACTCTGCCTCCTTCCCATGGCTGCCAGCTTTGCTCCTTTCCCCTAACACGTTGCTGGAAAAACTTTTGAGTTAATCCAGATAACACATGTAAGCACTAGAATACCCAATCCCTGGCACAAACTAATGAGGTAGCAGAGGGCATCCTGTGAGTGCACAAGGGTGACTGTGGGGTGAAAGGCAGAGAAGTGCGTAAGCTGCAGGCAGAGTCCATCATGCAAATGACACTAGAAAATGTGTTCTAAAAAGTAAGAGGAGGAGCTGGGCGTGGTGGCGCATGCCTGTAATCCCAGTACTTGCGAGGCTGAGACAGGAGGATTGCAGGTTTGAGGACAGCTTCAGCAAGTAGTGAGACTGTCATCAACCTAGCAAGACCCTGTTTCCAAATAAGAAATAAAATTGGGCTGGGATATAGTTCGAAGGTAGAATGCCTCTGGGTTCAATCCCCAGTACCCCCCCCCACACACACTCACTCACAAAGTAAGAAGAGGGTACCTTTCATCCTCACTCTCAGAGGAGACAGGGATGGTGCTTTGGAATAAGGACAACTTACAGGTGGGGACTTTTTTTTCCCCAGTACTGGAGATTGAACCTAGGGACACTCTACCTTCAAGCTACATTTTAATTTTTAGTTTGAAACAGGGTCTTGCTGGTTGCTGAGATCCTCACTAACTTGCTGAGTCTGTCCTCAAACCTGCAATCCTTCTGTCTCAGCCTCCTAAGTACTGGGGCTACAGGCATGCACCACCATAACTGACTCAGCCCAGCTCTTTCTATTTTTATTTTGAAAAAGGATCTTGCTAAGTTGCTGAGGGTCTCACTAAGTTGCTGAGGACTTAGCAAGACCCTGTTTCAAAATAAAAAATAAAAATGTTTGGGTATGTATATAGCTGTATCCCCTCAAAAAAAAGAAGAAGAAAAGACCTGGTAGAAATAGTTTCCTCTTTTATTTGATGATATATTTTTTTGTAGATCCGGGAATGTGCAATGCCCAGGAAACACCCTCGAAATACAAAGGGACATATAAATGGTTAGCAACATACCCTACAGAGACAGCCCAAACTAGATGCATAAAAAATACGGATGGAAATGCCACTAGAATCTGGTATGTACTGGCCAAGCTCTAATTGCTAGTTCACATACACAAAGATCTGCTTATTTGGGGGTGTGTTTCTATGTCTCATCTTTCTGGGCATGATCCCTCCCCTCTCTACCTCTATTGTCAGGCTTTCTTTTTTTCATCTTTGGACTCAAACATACATATGCAATATAATCAGAAAAACATTCCAGAAGACAAAAGAGAAGTCAGTAACAATCCCACCACCTGAATATAGCTGTTTTTCTTTTGACTCTAGTCTTTCTCTGTATGCCTAAAGTTTTCTGTAGTGGTAATCACTATCCAGTTCTTATATCCATAATGTAATTTACCCTTTCACTGAACAGTTTATCAAACATTTTCCTTGTTTTATATTCATCTTCTTAATGACCATTTTGAAAATCAGCCTCAGATGCTATCTCGTTGATGGGCCATAATAATTTACTAAATCACTCTTCTATTGTTGACTTTATCATTTCCATTTTTAAAATCATCAGTTCTCTTTTATTACTCTGAGTCCTTAATGGTTTATGCCATTAACTTAAGTGGGCAAGACCAGAGGGGCAGCAGGTTTTGACAGAGGCTTAAAAGCACTTTTTCAGAAAGCCACATCTCAGACTGCACCTTTCCCTGCCTGCATCTAATCAGTCCTGAAGGTTAGCAGCTTGATAGCCACAGGAGGGCATATGGAGCCTCTCCTTTCCAAGCCCACTGCTTGGTGCGAGCCCTAGTTCTTGCCCACTGTTAGTTAGAACAGTCCTCTCTCCTAATAAGTCACAACTCCCCAGCCCTATCCCACACTGCAGCAGGATGGTTTCTGAAAGTTTGGCTGCAGAATGTCATGCTTCTGCTTACAAATGAAGTCCAAACCCCTAACTGTACTCCTCAAGACTGCAGATTTCCTCTTCCACCATCTCTGTCGCCACTCTGCCTCCTTTTCCCATGCACTCCAGCCAAAAAGGCCATTTGGTATTCTGAACTCAGTGGGCACTTCTTCTGCTTGTGCTGTGTGCTCTCATTAGAGTGGGTGGGAGGATGTGGGGGGCAGGTGTGTTTCTTCTTCTCTGTCCTTTCAGCACTGGGCCCAGCTCCAGTGGTGAAAATACTTTCTACTTGCTGGATGATTTGTTAGACATCATTTTGTTTATACGGCTTTCTCATATTTGGACTCATTTTAGAGAAGTTACATTTAGAGTCTGAAGCCCTGAGGGGAGGGTCAAGCTCCTGCCCTGTGAGTCTGTGCTCCCATCACTTTCCCTAGAGCATAGTGGGTGCTCAATGGGTTCCTTGGTTGACTCTACCTGAGTTGAACTGGATGAGGGCACTGGAGGGTGGATGAAGAGTGCCAGGGATCTACAGGGGGTTCTATAAGAATCACCTGGAGAAATTAATCTGCTGAGATATAGACCACATTCCAACAGGAACATCCTCTTGAAAATGGGGGTAAGATGGGAAAATTCCAGTCAAGAATCATCTCTGCCTTGACTCTTTGTCAGCTGGACATCACCCCACCTGCTCCTCAGCACTCTTGACTATTCATCCCACATGCTGACCTTAGATTCACTTGTCCTCTAAGAGTAAAGTTAGCTTCACTTTACAAAGAAGCACTACACCACTCCCATTTTGTTATCTTGGTTAGGAGACTGGAGATGGGTGAGGGGGAGGCATGCTAAAAGGAGACCCTTCCTTTGCCATTTGACTTAACAAGCCCTGCCTCATCCTCCTTTGAGAAAGCCTGATGATGCCTTTTGCTCCTTTTCTCTCTATTTTTCAGCTCAATCAGCATCCAAATGGGCAAAGCTCAGTGGGAAAAACCAAGGTTTAAGCAATGCAAATTGCTTCAAGAACTTCCCAATAAGATTGTGGATCTTGCTAATATTACCATAAATGATGGTAAGATTATTATTTTGTACACATCAAAGAAATAATGGAACCTCAGTGTGTTTGCCTACTTGACCTGAGATCAGAGAGAGTGCAGGCAAACCTCACTTAATGAAAATCTACCCTACAATAATCTTGTTCACACACTAGGTAGTTAATGCTGGTGGAGGTGATAGGGGCATGAGAAATTAGGATTATCAAGGCTTTTTGTTTTTCTTCACAATTTAAAAAATTTTGACGAATTATTTTCTATTTTATTTTAATTTTTAAAAAAATTTTAATAGATGAGACTTCACATAGTTCAATATCCCCAAAACAAAAAAAGATATATAGTGAAACATCTCTTTCCACTGGTCACCCCAGGCATTCATTTACTATCTACAGAGACAGTATATACATATTTAAGGAGATAAATATGTATTGTTATTAACTATTATTAACAATATGACTATGAATATACACACATATATAATATATACATACATGTATACTTTCTCCCTAGCTTTTGGTATACAGCATGCTGTACATACTATTCTGCACCTTTTTTTTTCTCTTAACTATATTGAAGAAATTATTATATCATTATAAAGATCTTCGATCTTCATTTTTTCTCACGGGTTGTATTATGCCACAATTTAATTATTTACTTACTGTCATTTCATTATTTGTTCAATTTATTGTTAATTGATGTACAAAGATATAGATTTGTACACATTAATGGTGTATCATGTACGGTTTTTTTTCTTTTTTTTTTTTGCGGTACTGGGGATTGAACTTAGGGGCATTCTACCTCTGAGATATACCCCCCAGCCCTATTTTTTATTCTTTATTTTGAAACAGGGTCTCACCAAGTTGCGGAGTGCCTCACTAGGTAGCTGAGGCTGGCCGTGAACCCGGATCCTCTGGTCTCAGCCTCCCAAATGCTGGGATTACAAGCGTGCGCCACCACGCCTGGCTGTATCATGTACTTTTTGATATACGTATGCAGTGAGTGATGTTTAAATCAGGTTACTCACATATGTATTTCCTCAAACACTTATCATTTGTTTATGATGAAAACTTTCAAACCCATTCTTTTCCCTTCCTTCCTTCCTTCCTTCCTTCCTTCCTTCCTTCCTTCCTTCCTTCCTTCCTTCCTTCCTTCCTTCCTTCCTTCCTTCCTATACTGGAGGTTGAACCCAGAGGCATTCTACCTCTGAGTTACATCCCTGGACCTATTTTATTTTGAAACAGCGTCTTGCTAAGTTACTGAGGCTGGCCTCAAAACTGTGATCCTCCTGTCTCAGCCTCCTAAGGTCTAGGATTACAGTTGTGTACCACCATGTCCAGCTTTTAGTGGATATATTCACATATCACCCATTTAATGAGTATAATTCAGTGAGTTTTTTTTTTTTGGTGGGATTTTAGCACATACACCAGATTGTGCAACCATTATCACTAATTCCACAATGTTTTCATTATCCCAAAACATTCCCCTGTACCCATTAGTTGTCTTTACATTCCTCCTTGCCCTCAGCTCCTGGCAACCACTTTCTAGCTCTATGAATTTTGCTCGTTCTGGATATTTCATAATGTCTTTAAGGTTCACCCATGTGACAGGATATGCACATACTTCATTTCCTTTTATGGCTGTATACTACTCTGTTCTACAGGTATACACATTTTGTTTATTCACTCCTTGATTGATGGGCATGTGTGTCTTTCCACCTTTTAGCTCTGATTAACAATCTGGCTATGAACTTTTATGTACCAATTTTTGTTTGTTTGCTTGTTTTGCAGTACTGGGGATTGAACACAGGGGCATTATACCTCTGAGCTACACCCCCAGTCCTATTTTTTATTCCTTATTTTGAAACAGGGTCTCACTAAGTTGTGGAAGGCCTCACTAAATAGCTGAGGCTGGCCGCGAACCCAGATGCTCTGGTCTCAGCCTCCCTAGTACTGGGATTACAAGTGTGCGCCACCATGCCCAGCTCCAATTTTTGTATAGACATGTTTTATTCTGTTAGGTATAATTGTTAGGTCATATTGTAACTCTACAAATCAGCCTTTGAAGGAAATGCAACACTGTTTTCCACAGCAACTGCACCATTTGCATCCCTGCCAACACTGTGTGGAGGTTTCAATTTCCTTATATTTTTGTAAACACTTTTTATTGGCCATATTTTTGTGGTACTGGAGATTTAACCCAGGGGTGTTATATCTCTGAGCTATACCCCTAACCTTATTTTATGTTTTGTTTGGAAACAGAGTCTCATTATGTTTCTGAGGACCTCACTAAGTTGCTGAGGCTGGCCTCAAACCCATGATCTTCCTGTCTCAGCCTCTATTTGCCATCTTTTTTTTTTTTATTATTTTTTTTATTTTTTTGCGGTACTGGGGATTGAACTCAGGGGCATTCTACCTCCGAGCTATACCCCCAGCCCTATTTTTTATTCTTTATTTTGAAACCGAGTCTCACTAAGTTGTGGAGTGCCTCACTAGGTAGCTGAGGCTGCCCGAGAACCCGGATCCTCCGGTCTCAGCCTCCCGAATGCTGGGATTACAAGCGTGCGCCACCACGCCCGGCTATTGACCATCTTTTAAAAAAAAATGGTACAGGAGATTGAAGTCAGTGGCATTCTACCTCTGAGTTAGACTCCCCAGCTCTTTTTATTTTTTATTTTGAAATAATCTTGCTAGGTTACTGAGGCTGACCTTGAACCTTCAATCCTCCTATCTCAGCCTCCCAAGTACTGGGATTACAGGTATGCACCACCAGGCCTGCAGGTCACCTTTTAGTTTGTGGTTGGTGGTAATGCCTCCTCCCAACACAACTTTTATGCCTGGTTTGAGTAATTGTGTATTCTCTTTTTTGGTCTTTGTAAGTCTAGTATAAAAAAAGTTTTGAATCTTGTTGATTTTTTTTAAAAAGCAGAGTTTATTGTTTTGGAGGAGTTTTGGGTTCATAGCAAAATTGAACAACTCTCCCTCACTTACCAAAATCCCCACCAAAGTGGTATATTTGTTACAATTGATGAACCCACCCATCTTGACACATCAATATCACCCCAAGTTCATAGTTTACATTAAGGTTCACTCTTGGTGTTGTGCATTCTATAGGCGTGGCCAGATGTAGAGTGACATGTATCCAGTTATAATATACTGAATCATTTCACTGCTCTAAAAATCCTCTTTGCTTTACTTATTCATCTCACTCTTCCCACTATCCTGTAGCAACCACTGATCTGTTTACTGTCTCCATGTTTTTGCCTTTTGCAGAACATTTAGTAATATACATTTAAGGCTCCTCCATATCTTGTCATGGCTTGATAGCTCTTTAGCTCTTTCCTTTTTGGGTTTTTTTTTCTGGTACTGGGTATTAAACCCAGAGGCATTCTACTTCTGAGTTACACCCTCAACATTATTTTATTTTATTTTAATACAGGATCTCACTAAGTTGCTGAGGCTGGCAGTCAGTGTTTTGGATTTTGACCATTCTAATAAGTACATAGTGGTATCTAATTATTGCCTTAATTTACAATTCCCTAATGGCATGTGGTATAGAATATATTTTCCTATTCTTGCTTTTCATCTGTATATCTTTTTGGTGAGGTATATACTATGAACTAAACATTTATTTTCCCTCTCCCCCTTACATATTTTGAAATCCAAATCTTAATGTGATGGTATTTGGAGATGGGGATTAGGAGGTGATGAGGTTATGAGGGGGAACCCTCATGAATGAGATTAGTGCCCTTATAAAAGAGGTTTGAAGGGGCTTGCTTGACCTTTCTACCATGTGAGTTTATAGTGAAAAGATAGCTGTCCATGAACCAGGAATTGGGGCCTCACCAGTCATTGAATACATTTTTATCATATAATTTCAGTTTCTGCATGAATTGTCAAGCATACTCTACTGCACAAATTGGGTCTCTCCCATAATGAATTGAGAGAAACTGAGGCTCAGACACTCTAGGACTTTGCAAAAGAACCAGAGAGTTGATCTGGAAGCAGTGAACTTCTCAGACTTTCTAACTTCTTAACATATTCCTTGCAGAAGATGCAAAACTGATATCCTTTCCAAGGAATATCTAGAAGAATTAGAAAGGCAAGCACTTCTTTGATGATTCCTGGATGGGAAATCCTGAGTCAGAGTTGGTAGGGAGTGTTGCAACTTGCAGTCAGTGGGTGGAAAGACACAGAGGTCTGATTTTCAAGCTGACCTCTCTCCTTCTGAGTGTTGCATTTTCTGTAGACATGCTAATAGAATTTCTCTTGTGGAAGGAAAAGGTAACAAACGGCCGTAACAACATTAAAAGCACTGGGTTCAGAATCTTAGAAAATGGACTGTGAGAAATGTGTGTGTGTGTGTGTGTGTGTGTGTGTGTGTGTGTGCGCACACGTGTGTGTGTGTGTGTGTGTGTGTGTAGATCTATACATGTACATACACATACTACTGTGGATTAAGAGAACAGTTGGATCGTGATTGTAATGTGTATAACTGAGAAGTAAACTATCAAATTTATTAGCTTTGGAGGAATGCTCTATTGAAAGTGAGGAGCTCAACGAACAATGAATACAATATAAAGGAAAGAAAAATGGATTCATATTGAAACAATTTATTTTCCTTGGTTTTCAAGATTGTTGACAAGCATTAGATATCTTTGTTGGACAAAAACTCTTCAGTTCTCCTACTTAAATGTTCATGTTTCTTAAGTTCTTATTATCACAGTTTTAGAAAGCTGCCGGTATTTCAAAGTTCTTTGAGTTCTTTACGTTCTCAATTTTTACCTGCATGACACTGAAGATATACCAGGCTCTAATGAAGTTGGCTAAGGATTTTCACAAAATGCTCTCCTGTCTGTGTCTGTCCTACCATCAGGGCAGGATAGTGTGTGATTAAGAAAGAACAGTAAGGGAACTAGGTATTATGGTGGTACATGCTTATGATATCAGTACTTGAGAGGCTGAGAAAGGAGGATCACAGGTTCCAAACCATCCTCATTAACTTAGCAAGAGCCTGTTTCAAAATAAAAAAATAGGGCTGAAGGTCCACCTCAGAGGTAGGACACCCTAGGTTCAATCCCAAGTACAAAGAAAGGAAGGAAGGGATGGTGGGCGAGAGGGAGAGAGTCAGCTGGAGGTATAGTTCAATAGTAAAGTATGAGCTTCACATATGGGAGGCCCTGGGTTCAGTTCCCAGGAGGTCAAGTAGAAGGCCTGCAAAGCACTGTTATTCCAACCTCCAACAGTATGGAGAAAAGAAAAAAAAGTAATAGATGCTGTAGTAAAAGGTGATATTGAAGAACTCAAGCTTTGGAGTCAGAATGGATGCAAATTTCTCAATCTGTATAAAGAAGATAAAATGGTAACTCATCACATAGAGTTATTGTGATGATTAAATGAGATAATGCATGTGTAATCCTTTGCTATTGTATCTTGTTTCCAAAATGTCAAGCATCAATTCATTCTCTTTTTTTTCCAACTGGGGCTGACTTATGGCTGCTAAGTGTGATAGAATTTGGCAACATTGATGCTTCCAATTATGGGATCAACATTTTTTTGTGGTATGGGGGATTGAACACAGAAGCATTATACCTCTAAACTACACCCCTAGCTCTTTGTATTTTTTATGAAACAGGGTCTCACTAAGTTGCTGAGGGGCTTGCTAAGTTGCTGAGGCTAGCCTTGAGCCTGTAATCCTCCTGTCTCAACCTCCCAAGTATTGAGATTACAGGTGTGCACCACCATGCCCAGCTATGGGGTCAACTCTTAAGAGAACTGGAAGTCTCTCCATTTATTCTCTTGGTACACTTTCACTTGGGATATTTCTTCTCAGAACCCAGGCACCATGCTGGAAGAAGCCTAGTGGTATTCTGGGAAACATCTAGCAACGATCTCTACTCAAAAAGTCACTAATTTGTAGCATTTGCCAACTTTCATGATGTGCTACTCCTTCTGATGCCAAATCCAAACTACAATGTGTAGTCCCTGAACTATTAAGTTGGTAAGAGATGTAAATAGATATACAATAGATATAACTAATCACAAGAGCATAGATTAGAAAAACATAGCAAAATAATTAGGAAGTTATAAGGTGTTAGTATTGCCATTGTTTTTATTATGACTCAATTATACATTTATATGATTGAATTTTTAATGATGTCTGTGCTTAACAACCAGCTCACAAAATTTCCCTAAGTTTGTAATTGGTTTTCATAAGCTGGTCTCTGCTGGCTATAGTACATCACATATTAGATCCAGCATGCCATGGAGCCTAAGCCACTGGATGAGGTCATGTGTAGGGAGTGCTGGTCACAGTTCCAAGTGACCAGCACATGGCCAGCATCAACTACCAATCATGTGATTGCTCCATTTTAACTCCCAGTCCACTCTGTCCTTTAGATGGATCCAGCCTCGGCTGCATCTGACTGCTGCTACATTACAGATCCCAAGTGAGACCTACTCAACACACAGACCCATGAGAGATAATAATGATTTGTTAATTAAGTCAGCAACTTTGGGGGTAGTTTGTTATGTAGCAATAGATAACTAGAAAATTGATTCACAGAAATGGCTCAGGAAATAATAGCTATTATTATTTTGTTAATATAAAATAATTATTATTTATAACAACTATTATATTGAGTGTTATAATTATTTATAACAGCTATTATTATTTTGAGTGTTACAATTATTGGCAGGTTAATTTTAACAGTATTTTAAGCAATAGAGATCTATTCATTCTACAACTAATGAAAAAGGGATTCTGTTTATTGCTTTTGTTCAAGGATCTAGAACTTTTGCACTATAAGTACAATGTATCCTGACTTTTCTTAAAACCTGTGTAACTGCTGATGAAAAGTCTATAATCACTTTGCACAGAAAGTGGTTAGTCTCCCTTTGGCCTGTTGTTTTCTTCCATTGCACCACAGCAGGGACTGTGTGAAGTGAAGTTGCACCACTGAAGCCTAATGAGTCATGACTAGGCAACTCAGGAGATTCCATTTTCAACCGATCTTGGACAATTTAATAAGAGCAGTGGAAAGATCCACAAATGAGCTCACTGTCTTTTTCTCCCATCCCTAGTCTTATTGCTTTCTTAGTTGTTTTTATTGATGAAAAGGTAGATATTAACAGGGACAAAACAATAATTCAGAAACAATTACAAATGTAGTCAATGCCCTCCCCTTCTTCCCATCTCCTATAGGAAGAACTCCATCTTTGCCAACTCAACTTCTATAAGTCATTTTTGAGTGGTGGCAGTTGAGGGTATCTTGATGAAGTTAGCTTAGTTCACATTGATGAGAACAGGATTGTTTGTAGAAAAAAAAAAAAAAGAACAAAGCAAGAAAAAAAGGGCATCTCCTCTTTCCCCCTCATTTTCTTGCACAAATCCTGTGCAGACTTTGTTGAGGGGTAAATTGTGGGTAGCTTGAGGTAGAAAGAGATTTGGGGAGGCACTGATAGCTCTAGAGGACTTTGAGAGAGAGAGAGAGAGAGAGAGAGAGAGAGAGAGAGAGAGAGAGAGAGAGAGAGAGAGAGAGAGAACTTTGTGTTAAATTATTTTATTTTTCCAAACATAGATGGTTATTCATAATAGAAACTGATTATATGTGTCTAGAGTAATCTCTCTCTCTAGAATTTTCCTAAACAGATTGTAATTTTTACTGCTTTCCTTTATATTTTAGTTACTGGACTTGAATTTGGTGCTTAATGTTAGGAAGACACAAGGAAGCTCATCTTTTTTTTTTTTTTTTTTTTTTTTTTCGGTACTGGGGATTGAACTCAGGGGCATTCTACCTCCGAGCTACACCCCCAGCCCTATTTTTTATTCTTTATTTTGAAACCGAGTCTCACTAAGTTGCGGAGTGCCTCACTAGGTAGCTGAGGTTGGCCGCGAACCCGGATCCTCCGGTCTCAGCCTCCCGAATGCTGGGATTACAAG
>PVLC010003360.1:52402-74296 GCA_004027655.1 Graphiurus murinus | reverse complement strand
TCCAGTATGTACTGGGCATTGTGGCACACCTCTGTAATTCCAGTACTTGGGAGGCTAAAGCAGGAGGACCACAGGTTCCAGGACAGCCTCTGCAATGTAGCAAGACTCTCAGCAACCTAGAAATACTCTGTTTTAAAAGAAAGGACTGGGGATGTAGCTCAGAGACAAAACAACAAGAACAAAAATTTTTAAAGGGCTGAGGATATAGCTCAGATATAGAATGCCTTTGTGTTCAATCCTCAGTACCACATACACACAAAAAAATCCAGTGTGTATCAAACACTATTACCAATCAAATTTGCAAATCTTTTTGGTCATGAGTCTCTAACAGAATTACTAAAAGCTAATGTTCATTTCCCTGCTCCACTTTTCTTTTAAGAGTAGAAGCCACAGACTTTTCTGACTTTTTTCCTGCTACACATTTAATGAAAGCATTGCTCAAGGAACTGAGGCAAATGCCTAATGCCATTGCATGTTTTTTGTTGTTTTGTTTTCCCATTTCAGAGCAATATAGGGGTAAAGGGGGAATGGTCTGATTTCCTAGAGTTGCTCTTATTTCTGAAAACTAGGGAAAATCACCCAATGTATCATTTCCCCTTCCCACCTCTATCATTATCCAAGTGGAAGCAGGTTAGAGGGAGAAAACCTCAAAGACAGGAAAGACAGGCTTGGAAATGAAAAGTTGGTTATGGTGGTGGTGGTGATGGTGAGGGTGGTGGTGGTGGGGGTATGTGTGTCTATGTGCACCAGGATCACACCTTGGCTTGTGATTCTGAGTTTGTGTGTGCACGCACCTGTGTGGGGAGGACTATGATAGTTTATGAAACTAGTTCTTAACCTATAGCCCTCTGTGTGATAGCCTGGGGTAAAGGCTAGGGTGGGAGGTGAGAAGGATTTCACTGTAATAAATGAAGACTTCAGTTTGTATTTCCTGGCTCTTCCTGGCAGATTTACTTGGGCAACATCCCTCTGGGGAGAGCTTTGGCTTCTATATATTTACCTAAATCACTGCAGGAGAGTATTCCTCTTAACAACTTACAAACCATCTTGTTTAATTTTTTCGGCCAAACTTCACTCTTTAAGGTAAGTTCTTGCCTCCAGTAACTGTCATAAACTGATACGCGGTGACTCATTGTAATTATGAACTCCTGCTATTTTCATGATGTTCTGTTTATCTTTGAATATGCTCTCTGATTGATTCCACAAGTCTTCCAGCACAACCCCTGTCCCTCCACATGAATCAACATGTACTTTAATGATGTTCTACAGTTTTTAATTTTCACAGCTTCTCAGCTTTGGAAGCAACCTTAAGGATTATCTGGTGACCAAACAGAGGCCTCAAGATGTTTCAGAGCCAGAAAAGAACAGCACATTCTCCTCATGAAATGCCCTTTCAGCTCGCTAGTGATTTCTCCCCAAATCTCTCCTGACTCCTCAAAACCAAAATGCCCACACTTTTGGTGCCAATTTATTTGCAACAGGGTGGCATCCAGCAGAACATTTGCCTGTGGGCATGTGTTGCTCTTTCTCCCTGATGCCACAGAACTTTCTCTGAGGGCTTCAGTCCTCACCCACTCTAAAACAGAGGAAGCATGATTTGGTGGTGAAGAGGATGGGCTCAGGGGCTGGGCTGATGAAATTTGAAGCTGGCTATACCATGTTCTAACTGTATGGCCTCAGGCAAGCTACTTAAACTCAGTATGCTTCTATATAGAATTGAGGAAGAATAGTACCTCATAAAGCTGCCGAAGGGCTAATATGTATAAAGTGCTTACAACATCACCTGGTACATAATGAGCACCATTTGAAGTGTTTGTATTACTGTTATTATTATACTACCTTGGGTCTGTGCCTAAACAAAGGCGTATTGCTCCAAGCCACTTTGTCTCATTTAGCTGTAGGGAAAACAGCAGTCAGAGTTTGACATTGATGGTGATGAACACTTTTAATTGTTCACATTTACACTTATTATCTCCTCTGCTTCTCAGGAGAAATTGAGACTCAAAGTCATTAAGTAATTTTGCTCAGGTTCACACAACTAGGAAGTGACATAGCTAGGAATCAAACTCAGACTCTCTGGCTCCAATGTTCATATATTTAAGAGGTTAATACAGGGCTGAGGATGTAGCTCAGTGGAAAAAAACTTGCCTAGCATGTGTGAGGCCCTGAGTTCAATCCCTGGCATCATTTAAAAAAGGTTAATACATTAATTTACCCAAGTGTGTTTGCATTTTTTCTTTTTAAAATATACTTTTATTGGTGCATTGTATTTATACATCATCATGAGGTTCACAGTGATAGGAACATACATGTACACAACACTTATGTTTGCATTCTAAGGAGGTTATCCAAGGGAATGAATCTCTAATGATCAAATATTCACCAAATTATTTTGGAGAAGATTATATCGGATCAATTCAAAACATGCCACATACTAGTACCACCTATGAACTCAAATATACTACATCTCCAACTATGTCTGTCCATTCTATTCCCCTGGAATTCTATAGCTGCCCTTCTCTCTAAGTTCTCTTTGTCCCTGTGGGGTTAGCACAAACCATGCCGAGGATGCCTGCCTATAGTTAGTAAGTCTCTGATCTCTTCCTTGTCCCCTGGACAAGAAATCTTAGTGGAAAAAATAATACAAATAAAAAATGTGATCCATAGCTGTCCAAACTTTTGATAGGCCTGTCACTTCTCTGTACCACCTGAGATGCCATTATTTTGGTCTTAATTTCTCTCCTTTCTTCAGTAGCCTATGCTTGTCTCTTAGAATAAAATATAAACTTGCTTTGCATATATTTCACACTTAATAAGTAATTTTTATTCACTAACACCTTCCATGGAAAGGGATTAAAGATGTTTGCCAAAATTAGCTTGCAGACATCATAGTACCAGATGAAGAAGGATTAGAACTAGATTGCCATCAGATTCAGAGCTAGAAATGCCCTCAGATCTCACAGGGTCTTACCTCCTCAATGTACGAATGGGGACACCAAGAACCAGATACAGGAAGGCACTTGCTGAATGTGGCACAGTTTGTCTGTTTATCCACTCAATCATTTATCCATCCAGTGATTGCATTGAATCCCTACTTTGTCAAAGCAGTGCTAGATGCTGGGAATATGATACAGAGCAAGAGAGAGATGGTGCCCACTCTCATGGAATGTACAGTATGATGGGGGTCGGGTGAAAGAAGCCCAAAGGTTCTAGCACCGAAGGGGTACCGAAGGCTGGGATCTGTGCCACTGGTTGTCAGGGAGTGAGTGCTTACAAGAAATGCCACCTTTTCAGTGTGTGACACTGAGGATTGAACCTAGGGGCATTCTACCTCTGTGTCATGCCTCCAGCCCCCTATTTTACTTATTTTTATTTTGAAACAGGATCTCATGAAGTTGCTGAGGGCCTCGATAAGTTGCTGAAGCTGTTCTTAAACCCATGATCCTCCTGTTTTAGCATCCTGAGTACTGGGATTACAGGCATGCACCACCATGCCTAGCAAAAAGTTACCCTTAAGTGCCTTTCTCTTGAGTCTCCGAGTCTCATAGCCTTGCATTCATACTGCTTCCTCTCACATCTTTTGATCAGAATCTTAACTGTCACTGCTACATGTTACTTTAGAAATTGTTGATAAGACACCACTCATCCCCAACTGCTGCGTTAGGTGCAGGTCTCAAGGGGGAGGAATGGAACTAGGCAAGTGTGATGTGGCTTAGGGGCTCTGAGACCAGAGAGGAGGTTCTCTGCTCCCATCTGGGAGAGCAGTAGTGGCCTACTATAAGATCGCTCTCAGCCGACACCTGCACCTGTGGCTGCATAGGAGCTAGCAGATGAAGGAGGGGGAGGAGGGATGAGGGCTTCAGGCAGAGGGAACAGATTGTGTAAAGGTTCAATGTAAATGGTAAAAATTGAGCCCACAGCACAAATTATGGAGGAGTAAGGGATGATTTTGTTCCTTTCCTAGCATGGCCATCATTTTGTAGATAAGAGAAATGAAGCCAGAGGAGAGGTAAATTAAATCCTGGGTCATCGTGGCTGTCTCCTCCTTTTACCTCTCCACCACAGAAAACTATCCCTTACGCCAAGTTGGGAGAGTAGTGAGAGATCGAGGCCACCCTCCTTCCTTTTGTCACCAGTGGCCCAGAAGGGGGAAGGTCTTTGGAAGGACAAGAGGCCTTGGGCTAGCATTTATTCTTTCTGGTGCTAGCTGGGGCCCTTTACAACACAGCTGGTTTTGGATGAACTGAACTGGTCAGGAACAGGAAGCCAGTAGCTTCTTAGTGGACTCCAGGCTATGTCCACAATTCCACAGATATCTGGGCCTATGTACCTCAGGTTGGGTAGAGAGTAGGTGATGAAAGTAATCCAGGCATTGTGATGCATGCCTGTAATCCCAGTACTTGGGAGGTGGAGACAGAAAGATTGCAGGTTCCAAGACAGCCTTAGCAACTTAGTAACAGCCTGTTTCAAAATTTAAAAAAATAGAGCTGGGGATGTAGCTCAGAGATAGAACATCCCTGGGTTCAATTCCTAGTACCATATATATATATGCATGGCAGACTCTTCAAAGGATATCTGTGCCTACCTCCTCCAGTCTTTCTTGGGAGGTCCTTTGAGGATTTGCTTCCCCTCTCTCCTATCTTGCACCAGCCCTACCTCTGGTCTCTTCATGTGTACTCCAGAAGATGCACTCTCCCCGCTAGTTTGCCTTCTGGAGCATTGGCCATGGGTACTTTGGCCTTATTGATTAGAAAGCCCAGTATTTCAATAGATATGTTCTGCCAGGCATGGTGGTACACACTTGTAATCTCAGTACCTGGGAAGCTGATCCTTGAGGAGGATTGTTAGCTCACGACCAGCCTCAGCAACCTAGCGAGACTCTCAGCAGCCTAGTGAGACTCTGTTTCAAAACAAACCAAACCACAAAGGGCTGGGGATGTAGCTCAGAGGTAGAATGTCCATGAGTTCATTTCCCACTAACACACACACACACACACACACACACACACACACACACACACACACTATATGTTCTAGTTTGTTGCCTTTAAACCAACATTTATTAAGCATCTCTGCCCTGTCATTCACTGGCCATGTGACCTTTGTACATACAGGCATTGAGCTTGTCTAAGCCTAAGTTTATCTGAAAAATGTATGTATGATATCAGTGAAGGCCAAAGGAAGCACCAGTGTGGAAAGCACTCAACAAAGTAACTGGCTCATGATGGGCACAAGATAAAACATCTGATATGCAGGGACCACCAAGACACACAACGAATGCCAGGGCAGTGGCCCCAGAGCTCCTGATCCTCTAGGAAGGAGATGACTATCCTCAGAGACTTGTTCCAAACTAGATGTTTGTCAACCTGCTTCCATCTCCAGTGAAGATAGAATAGGAAGTGGTTTATAACTAACCTATGTTAGGTTTATATTCCTTATAAGGAGGGTGCTATTATAAGGATGGTTGAGGGTTAGAACTGGGGTGAGTTGTGAACTGTCAGAATCTGAGAGCTACCAAAGTAGGGAATCACTTTATTTTGTTGCTATTGCAGTACTGAGTAGCAGGTACAAACCAATTCTGGTTGGATAGATATTTGGATGGATGGATGGATTAATGAATGGTACTAGCTAGGCATAATTAAGACCTTATGTGAGGTCAGGAGATGAGCTGAATGGTGTCTGAAAATTCATTCTTAGCTTGAAATTTTATTTTCCACATTTTCTACCTAATATGGTGTGTAGTGTTTCATATATTCTAAACTGATAGCAGACATGTAAGAAATCAGAAATTTAGGACCTGAACTCCTCTTCTTTATGTTTCATCTGCAGACCCCGGATACCACTAATATATTAACCACATGTGTCGTGAGTGCCAGCATTTCAGATATGTCCATTCAAAACTTGGCTGATCCAGTGGTTATTACTCTGCACCATATTGAAGGAAACTGGGTAACATATTCATTTTCATCTCAGAATCAGATGGACTCAGAACTCCATCTTGATTTTCCTGTTAAAATTAATTTTCTAATTAACAGATGTGACTCAAAGACTTAGTGAATATTGTCCCCCTCCAGGTAGCAGAGGTGTGTTATAATTGGGAATTTCTAGAAACAATGCCTTCTCCCAAAGGGATAGTGAATGGTGGGTATCTAGTACTGTGACAGATTGCCAAGACAGTGAGGGAGAATAGGTGGGTCTCTTGGTTGTCCCATTGCACTAAATGACATTTAATTCCACTTATTTTTGAGTGAGGCAAACAACCTCATTCAAATTAACGGAACATTTGTATTCTTTGAATTTCCATGAAGAGCATTAAAATGTGTATTAATTATCACCAAAGGACTAAAACCATAGTCATATGGCATAACATAAGGCATATATTACTAAATGATCAAATTTAGCCTTAGTAGAAGAATGAATTACTATTCCATTCTTTGATGTTAATGTGTGTCCAGTGTGAAGTCTTAATAGCTTCCTTCATTGCCAATCTGTAAGACCATATGGTACAACATATTTTTTCGCTAGTCTTGATTCTAGAAGAGAAGAGAAAGGAGAGTGAGAGAGAGAATTTAAAAACAGATACCAAATTAAACCTGTTTAGAAGGGTAAGATCTCTGAGTTAGGGCAGGAGCTATAGCTCTCAGGTTATACCCAGTAAATTAATTGTTCCTTGCCCCAAGTTTCTCAGAGACTCGGATCTAGTGAGGCCTCAGAAATGTTCAGTAGATTTCATAGAGTGGCAACTCAACCTTGTGTCCATAAGGTATGTTCTCAGCTGTGATCTTGGAGTTCCAAAGCTCCGTAAAGAACTCCAGCTACACATCAGTCCTGCATTGACTATCCATAGCTTCTCCTGGGCCTTGCATAGCAAATTCCAATGCTACCAAATATTTTAAAGGACATGTATGGGATTGCCATGTGGTGGAATGCTATTTTCTCACTTGTGAATCCATAGATAGATGAAATTAGTTTTAAAGCCAACTCACAAATGACCCAAGTGTGTGTGTGTATGTGTGTGTATATGCATATGTGTCAACTGTCTGAAAAAATATTGAAAAGAAAACACTCATGTTTATTTGTTATTGTGCAGTAACCCTCCAAGTAAAGATGTTTACCTTGGATTTTTTTTTCTAGAATTATGATCAGATTCACTGTGCCTTTTGGGATTTTGAGGCTAACAGTGAGTATATTTGTAAGTAAGCTTTCCCTTTGCCCCAAATCATTTTCCAATTTGGCAGTGGAAGAGGAAGTTGTGCTAAATCTGCTGTCTTATCGGACCCTACAGAGAATTCTGAACGACCAAGATACAGAATATAATTTTTATATCAAATTAGGGTGCGGAAATTAGGAAAACAATCCCTTTTGATAAGATGCTTATTTTGAAAATCAGAAAAACTGCACAACTCAGGGGTAAGCAAATATGGAAGAAACAAATTTGGGAGGGCCACTGCAGGGTAGCTTGGAGCTGTTTGAAGAAAGCTAAATGTTCACCTGGCTTTTATCCATGTGTTCTCACAAGAATTTGCAATATCTACTATCCCCTTCCTCTTTTTATCTCCTCACCTCTTCTAAACTGACTGTGTGACTAGGGTTGGCTATGAGAGTCCTACTATGGAAGCTCTGCCTGAGAACTTTTACTTTTTCTGTATCCTTAGGATTCTGCGAGAACAGGAAAATTCTCTGCCCCCTAAATCTCTGGGGTCCATAAATATTACCCTTTCTGAAAAACAAATAACGTTCTCCTTTTCTGGTCCCTTCCAAGGCTTTCAGGAAAACAATTCTGTAATGCAATAAGCTTTGTCTCCCACAGCTTTGATAGGTTCTCTATTCATTGATTCCAACTGCTGGGATATTCCCAGTATACACTTTGCTCCTGCCTCTCTGCCTCGAGGATCCAGATTTTCTGGAATCTATAGGATTACTCTGGATGGACAAATTCGGGCTATGCTTGACTACCTAGCTTTTATGATCTAATGCCATCCTGGAGGTTCTTCCCTAAAACTGCTCTAGGACTCAATATCTGTGGGCTATTATAGATGAGAGTTGGTTCCAGAACCGTGTGTGTGTTCAGGAGAAATTAGGCAGGTGTTGAATTGACCAGAGGCTCTAATTGGCACTAACGAGCTCCAAATCATGATTTGACTTGGGGACAGAGTGCTTGAGACCATTTGAATTCTGGGCTGAACTGGTTGTTTAGGATTCCCCTTTCAGACCCACCAAATAGGCACAAGTGTCTGTATAGTCCACAAGTCTATGCCCTTCAAAATTTTCTAGATCTGCTTATTTCTGCTATATTAGCTACTTAAAAAAATTGTCACTCCAGCACAGGAGCAGGACTTTGTTCATGATTAGAGTCCTTCCTAATCTCTAGAGATATGGACCAAGAACAGGAAAAAAGAGAACTGAAGAAGTTATGCTATTCATAACTTCTCCCAAAAGTCAATTTGGCCTATTAGATGTAATTTGGTTTGGGCGTTCAATTATACCTCTATCTTGCTGTTTTAACAAACAATGATAATTATAACGCACATTCAGATGGTGCATACAATGAAAAGCTAAACATTTTTGAGAAAAGCAAAACAGCTTTGAAATTGAAACTCCCTCTGTCTCCTGCAGATGGGCTAGGTGGATGGAACTCATCAGGCTGTAAAGTAAAGGAAACAAATGTAAATTACACAATCTGTCAGTGTGACCACCTCACCCACTTTGGAGTTTTAATGGTGAGTTGTCTTTTCATCATTTCTCTGTAGAATTCTGACAACTTTGAGTAGATTTAGACCTGTAATAGATGTGTGAACTAAGTTATGGAAAGATGGTATGTAAGCAGAAAAAAAGCCCCTCTTCCCATCTTGTTCATTCAAAGTACAGCCGATTGAAACAAATATTTATCTCCTTATAATACTAATGTCTGCTCTTCAAATTTCAAAGAATACAGAAAAATCTCCTGTAATCCCCTTCCCAAGAAACAACTACCTTTAATAGTTTCATATGTATATTCAGTTAGAATAGTTGCCTATGTGCACACTAATGCATTTTATGTTAATTGAGACCAAATTTTTATACTTAACAAGAGATTTGCTATGTTACTGAGGCTGGCCTCAAACCTTCTGTCTCAGTTTCCCATGTATTGGTATGACAGATGTGCACAAGTACACCTGACCTTTTTTTTTTTTTTTTTAAAACCACTTGTATTTTTAACCTAATGACAGCTTTTAACCTAACAATATATATTGGGTCACTTTCAGACAGATATGTTTACATCTACTTCAATTTTTTAAAATACCATTATGAGCTGGGTGTGGTGGTGTACACCTGTAATCCCAGTACTTGGGAGGCTGAGACAGGAGGATCACAGGTTCAAGGAAAGCCTCAGCAAGTAGGGAGACTCTCATCAACCTAGCCAGACCCTGTTTCAAAACAACAACAACAACAACAACAACAACAAAGAAAACTAAAATAGGTCTGGGGGTGTAGCCTGGATGTAAAATGCCCCTGGGTTCAATCCTCAGTACTAAAAAAGCAAAACCTTTATAGGATGCCATTATGTGGACTTAACAAATTAATCTAACCAATTCCTGATAGGTGGATATTTTATCTGTTTTCTCCATTCTGAACCTTGCTTTAATATACATTTGTATTTGTTTATTTATCTCCAAACACCGGTGAACGTATTCTTATTAAAAGAAGTAGAGCTGCTTTATTAAAAGGTGTGATTACTAAAGTTTTTAATTTTAATAGTTATTGTCAAATTGCAGCATATGAAAGATGTATTTTTAAATGCTTGATCAATTTGTATGTCCAGGCCTAAACCCTTAACATCATCTTCTAGCTCCTTCATTCCCCATAATTCTACTAACACAGGATTTGTTGGGTTTTCCTTCCAAAGAGCTGTCAATGAAATAGCTTCTCTACCCACATATGAATAGTTTCTTAGTTCTCTTAAGTTACTTTATTATATAGTGTTATCTGAATGTGCTGTGTTTGTGTTGTTTCTCCAACTAATGGTAAGTTCTTTGAGAGCTGAGAATCCTTCTTTCTTTCCCTCCCCATTTCCATTCTTCCTTTCTTTCCAGTGCTGGGGATAGAACCCAGGACCTTATATATGCTAAGCAATCATTCTATCACCAAGCTATACCACCAGTCATATTTATTTCTCTTTTTTTTTTTTGGTGCATTGTAATCAGACATCTTGATGAAGTTCAGGGTAATAGAGGCATACATGGATACAGCTCTCATTTAACCCTCTCCTAGTTCCCGCCCAATTCCCTTCCCCTCCCCTCCTTCTTGTGCTCAGCACAGTGATTGACTTTGATAAGTTTGTGTATGTACATCATGTCTGTTGAAGTGTTTCCCTCTTCCCCCCTTCCATCTTCCTCATTTTGTCATCTTCACTCATCTAAGGTTTCTCCTCTTTTGTCTGGAGTCCCTCCTATGTCCCATTTCGTCCCTAGCTTCTGCATATTAGGGAGAACATCTGACTTTTCACTTTTTTGTGACTAACTAATCTCACTTAGCATAATGTTCTCCAATTCCATCCATTTCCCTGAAAATGACATAATTTTGTTCTTCTTTATGGCTGAGTAAAATTCCATTATGTACATATCCCATAGTTTTGTAATCCATTAATCTGTTGAAAGACATCTTGGCTGGTTCCATAGTTTGGCAATTGTGAATTGTGTAGCTATAAACATAGATATGCATGTATTTCTCTGGTAGTTTGGTTTCCATTCTTTTGGGTAGATACCTAGGAGTGGTGTAGTTGGGTCATAAAAATTGCCATTCTTCCAAAAGTGATCTACAGATTCAATGCAACACCCATTAAAATACCAAGGTCATTTTTCACAGATATAGAAAAATCAGTCCTTAAATCATTTGGAACAACAACAAAAAAACCCCAAAATAGCCAAAACAGTTCTCAGCAACAAGAATAATGCAGGAGGCATCACAATGCTAGACTTCAAACTATACTACAAAGCTGTAGTAATAAAAACAGCATGGTATTGGCACAAAAGCAGATACATAGACCAATGCAGCAGAATAGAAGAATCAAAAAATCCACATACAGCCAATTGATTTTTTTTTGCAGTACTGGGGATTGAATACAGGGGCATTCCACATCTGAGCTATACCCCCAGCCCTATTTTTTATTCTTTATTTTTAAACTGGGTCTCACTAAGTTGAGGAGTACCTCACTAAGTAGCTGAGGCTGGCCGCGAACCTGGATCCTCCCGTCTCAGCCTCCCAAATGCTGGGATTACAAGTGTTTGCCACCACGCCCGGCTCAGCCAATTGATTTTTGACAAAGGGGCCAAAAACATACTGGAAAAAAGATAGCCTCTTCAACAAATTGTGTTGGCAAAACTGGTTAACCATATGCAGGGGAATGGAAATAAACCCCACTTTCTCACTCTGCATAAGAGTCCATTCAAGATGGATCAAAGACCTGGAAGTCACGCCAGAGACCTTGCAGCTACTTGAAGAGGGCATAGGACCAACAATTCAACACGTAGGCATAGGTAAAAGCTTTCTCAACAAGACCCCAAAAACACAAGCAACTCAAAGGAAGATCGATACATGGGATTGCACTAAACCAAAGAGCTTCTGTGCAGCGACAGAAACTATCAAGAACCTCAACAGAGAGGCTACAGAGTGAGAGAAGATTTTTGCCAGTTACTCTCTGGATAGAGGTCTAATATCTACAATATACAGAGAACTCAAGAAACTCATCACCAAAAAAACTAACCCAATTAAAAATGGGCAAGTGAACTAAATAGACACTTCAAAAAATAATAAATATTTCTTTTTGAAAAACAACCATATCTATACAACAAATGAGTTAATCAATTGACACTTGTCTCATTGTCAGACTTTTGTTCAGCTTCCCCTGAATTGGCTAGCGCATTAGAGTAGGAGCCAAAAGACCAGAGTTCCTGCTCCAGTTCTGTCAGTGCCTCACTTTGTGATCTTGTTTACGATGTTTTACTTGTTTAGAGCTTGATTTTTCTTCTGAAGTGCGAGTGATTGAAGGAGATCAAGGTTTATCAATCTTAGCATTATTTATATTACAGTCTAATAATTCTTTGTTGTGCATTGCAAGATGTTTAACAGCACCCTTAGCACCTACCTATGACATGTCAGTAGCACCCTCCCCAGTTGTGACAACTCAAAATATCTCCAGATACAGTCAAATGGGGAGGGACACAACTGTTTCCATTTGAGAACTACCAGAGTAGACAGGACTACCTAACTTTTAATGCATCCTAAATCTCCATAACCATCTGATGAATGCCATGGACCTTCTTCCCAGACCAATGCACTGATAGATTCAGATAATTCTGCATGCCTTTTCAGGTCTTTTATGACCCTCAGATTAAGAAATTACTGGACTATGCAATATATAATATCCATTTTGTCTCCTAATTTTGTGAAAGTTATTTAAGGTCTCAGGAAAAGGAACCTTTTTTTGATGTTCTGTGTAGTGTTTTAGGATGCTCCATCCAGATAATGATTCACTTTGCATCCCAAATTCACATCTATTAGTTTGGTTATATTTTAAGTGTGGAACATGTTAATGACAATGAAACCAAGCACTAAATGTTCTTTCAATGCTGTTGATGGCTCTCCATGCGCTGTACACAGTAAGTTGTACTAGACATAGTCAACAAACAATATATAGGCTTATATATCTACCTACATAATCTGGTTGTATAAGAGTTGTAGCAGAGACATTCTACATCCTGGGAACCACCTGTTAGTGAGCCTTGGAAGCATTTAGCCACAATCTTGCTCTGGTAAATGTGTAAAACACAGCACATTGACTTTCCTAGGATTTGTCCAGGTCTACAGTGGACGCAGTGAATGAACGAGTATTAGTGCTTATAACATACACTGGATGTGGAATCTCCTCCATTTTCCTGGGAATTGCAATGGTGACATACATAGCTTTCCAGTAAGTAGATTTGGCTTCACTCTGAGTAAGTTTAATTTGGTTTGATTGATGCTATTGTCACAATAGGAAAAGGTCGGGTTCATTAGATTATGAAGTGGACAGTTTAAAAACATAAAAAAGATACTGTTACCTCTAATGAAAGATTTTAACTGGATTTTTAAAAAGCAAGAGAGTTGTGAAAGGAAAAGATTTCTCTATCAGGATACAAGAACATTAACTGTGAAAGAAAAAGTTAATAAAGTGGATTTCATTAAAAATAAGGACATCTAGCCGGGCGTGGTGGCACATGCTTGTAATCCCAGCATTTGGGAGGCTGAGACTAGAGGTTCCGGGTTCGTGGTCAGCCTCAGCTACCTAGTGAGGCATTCCACAACTTAGTGAGACCCTATTTCAAAATAAAGAATAAAAAATAGGGCTGGGGATGTAGCTCAGAAGTAGAATGCCCCTGAGTTCAATCCCCAGTACTGCAAAATAAATAAATAAATAAATAAATAAATAAATAAATAAAATAAGGACATCTAAAGACACATTTAAGAATAGTGAAGAGATGAATCAGAGATTGGGAGAAGATATTTATTTACAATGCATGTGTGTACCTGAAAAAGGACTTTAATGTAGATTATATTGAAAACTGCTATAAATAAAAAAACAAGACAGATTTCAATATAATTGACAAATGGGCAAAACAGTTCAATAGGGATGGTTGTGGTAGTACATACCTGTAATCCCAGTTCTTGGGAGGCTGAAACAGGAGGATTACAGATTTGAGGTAAGCCTCATCAACTTAGTGAGAACCTGTTCAAAAATAAAAAATAAAATATGGCTGGGACTATAGTTCAGAGGTATAAAGCCCTTGGGTTTAATCCCCAGTACTACACACACACAAAAAGAAGTTTAACAGGCACCTCACAAAATAGGCCATCATGTCCAGCCCTAAACTTTACCCCAATGGCCAGTAGCATATGAAAATGTTCATAACATCATTACTCATAAGAGAGATATGAATTAAATTCAAAATTGCATAAATTTTGGACCAACCAGAATGGCTAATATTAAAATACTGATAATAGCAAGTGTTAATAAGGTATTGGAACAACTGGAGCGCTTATACTTTGCTGCTAGGAATGTAAAATGGCTAAGATACTTTGGAAAATTCTGTGGCAATACCTGCTAAACATAAATATATATTTAACCATTGACCCAGAAGTTTCACTCACATATATATATATATATATATATATATATATATATACACATATATATATATAAATTTCACTCACATATATATATATTCAAGATGAGTGCATATGTCTGCAAAAAGATATGTACAAGAATATTTATAGTAGCTTTAGTCATAGTAGCTCCAAATTAGAAACAACCTCAATGTGCATTAATAATTGACTGGATGAATAAGCTGTGGTATCTTTGTAAAATGAAATGTTATATAGCATTAAAAAGAATGAACTTCTTCTATATAATGCAATATCTAAATCTCATACACATAGCATAGAGGAGAAGCCAGAAGAAGAAAACATAACGAAAAAGATTTATGAAATTTCAAGTACAGGCAAAATTATCTTTGGTGTTAGAAATTACAATATTGGTTACCTCTGGTCAGGGTTATTGAATGTAAGAAGTATAAAGGGACTTTCTGAGGTGTTGAAAATACTCTACCTCTTGATCTATGTGGAAGTTCCATGGGAATATACACATGTAAAGATTCAAAGTACATACTTAAGATTTAGCCCAGTTTAAAAAAAAAAACAAAAAAACTCCATATTCAACTGGGCACATATACAGACAGTGGCACATGTCTGTAATCCCAGTAATTGGCAAGTTGAGAAAGGAGAATCACAGGTTCAAGGCAAGCCTCAACAACTTAGTGAGACCCTCAGCAACTTAGTGAGATGCTGTTTCAAAACAAAAAATAAAAAGGGCTGGGTGTGTAACTCAGAGATAGAATGCCCCTGGGTTCAACGCCCCAGTACCAAACAACAACGACACATTCATAGAAAATGAAAATTGTAAAATTTAAATCAATATAGTAAGGCCCTCCGCAACTTAGTGAGACTCGGTTTCAAAATAAAGAATAAAAAATAGGGCTGGGGGTATAGCTCGGAGGTAGAACGCCCCTGAGTTCAGTCCCCAGTACCGAAAAAAAAAAAAAAAATTTAAATCAATAAACATTGAATAGAAATTATAAAAGAATCAAAGTGGAAAATAAATTTTTAAACTTGGAAAACACTAGGTCACTTTCCACAAATAAAATTGTAATTGCTTAGTGAAATTTAAGGCCTTATTTCCATGATTCCAAATCCTGGGATCTTTGAAAATATCCAAAAACCTACTTTGAATGTTTTCCATAGTCATCATGCTACTCAATAATATGTAGATCCAGCCTCCTGAATTGGTGATGATAAAATTGTAGTATCCAGGGTACTCCTACTTTCCTTCTTTCTAAAAGAGAAAAAAGAGCTGGGCATAGCTCACACTTGTAATCCCAGTACTTGGGAGGCTGAGACAGGAGGATTGCAGGTTCTTGGCCAGCCTCAGCAACTTATGAGACCCTGTTTCAAAATAAAGAATAAAATGGGGCTGGAGATGTAGCTCAGAGGTAGAATGCCCCTGCATTCAATCCTCAGTACCACACACACAAAAAAAAAAAAAAAAAAAAAAAAAAAAAAAAAGGGGACTGCTTAGATGAGAGAAGCTGTTATTAATCCTAATAGTGATGGTCACTATTTTTGGCATACTTTGATTCTACCTGGAAAGATATTGGGGACATTCTAAAATTCAGTTATATATGTGCATATACATATGTATATATAGCTATGTGTATATAAACTGTATATATATATATATATATATATACTGTATATATATATATATAAAACTACATACATATATATGATGAATATTTTGGGGATACTAGGGATTGAAACCCAAGGGCATTCTACTTCTGAGCTACATCCTCAGCCTTTTTATTTTGAAATGGGGTCTCACTAAGTTTCTGAGGCTGTCCTTGAACCTGTGATCTTCCTGTCTCAGCCTTCCAAGTACTAGGATTACAGGCATGCACCACCATGTCTGGTAAGTAATTTATTTTTAATAGTTCTTTCATTCTTTTACTACACAGATAAGATGTGGCAATGCTAAGAGACCCTACATAACTTAACATTTTGCTTTTTCTTTTAGTAAACTTCGAAAAGATTATCCTTCCAAAATCCTGATCAACCTGTGCGCAGCACTACTGATGCTAAACCTGGCATTTCTGGTCAACTCCTGGTTGTCATCTTTTCAGAAAGTGGGACTTTGTATCACAGCTGCCGTGTCACTTCACTACTTCCTGCTTGTTTCTTTAACTTGGATGGGCCTAGAGGCGGTCCATATGTATTTTGCTCTAGTGAAAGTCTTCAATATATACATTCCAAATTATATCCTTAAATTTTGTCTAATTGGTTGGGGTAAGTTATCTTTCATTGTCTTTGATGTATCTGTTTTAAGCCTGTATGTCTTTCTAATTATGGTTTTAGCTTATTCTGTTCTGTGCTGCTATTACAAACTTTCTGAAAATGTGTAATTTATAAATATAGATTTATTTCTTAACTTATGGGCACTGGGAAGTCCAAGATCAAAGGAGTGCATGTGGTGAGGGCCTTTTTGCTGTGTCATAGCATGGTGGAAGCCATCAGGTAGGCAACTGAGAGAGAGAGGGAGAGATAGAACTTAAGCTTTTATAAGGAACCCACTTCTACAAAATGAACCTGCTCCTGTGACACCAGCATTCATCTATTCATGGGGGACAGAGTCCTATGACCCAATGAATTTTTAAAGAATTCTGTAACTGGGTATAGTGGCACATGCCTGGAATCCCAGTACTTGGAAGACTGAGACAGGAGGATTGCAGGTTCGAGGCCAGCCTCAGCAACTTAGTGAGAACCTGTTTCAAATTTTTAAAAAAATAATAAAATAAAATAGTTCTGGGTGTGTATTTCAGAGGCAGAACACCCCTGGGTTCAATCCCTGGTACCACAAAGGAAAAAAAAAAAGATTCTACCTCTCAATACTGTTGTACCTGGGATTAAGTTCCCATCACATGAACATTGGGGAATCCATTCAAACTAGACCAACATCTGTTAATATTGGAGTTAATGAATTGAGGATTGCCTCACTGGTGTTTGGGTGTGCATCTCTTTTTCTGCCTGTATTGCGCTATAAATTCATCTTTTATCTTTGTGGTGAGGATTTGGTGCACGAATGTTTATTGAGCACTTGCTTGTGTGCTGTGCTTCATGCTGGATCTACAATAGTGAACCTGTCAGACTTCAGCCCTTCCTTTACAAAAGTTACAGTCACAATAAATACTCCCTGATATAACAGCCAATATGTATGTGCAAGAAGCCTATTTGAAGTGCTTTACATGCTCAGTTAGTCTTCATAGTATATCTTTGGGTTGGGTTCCATGATTATTCCTGCTGAGGATACTGAGGGACAGAGACATTGCCAATACTCACACAGCTAGTAGGTGGCAGAACTGGGATTTGAATCAGGAAGTCTGTCTCCATAGAGTGAATTTTGAACCCCTATGATCTTGTCATATTGTTTAAGGAACAGGGAAAGGACTTGAAATGGGTGAAAGAGTATCTGTGCAGCCATGACCTGACTCTTGATACTGCATGACTGTGACTATCACCATTGCCCTTGGAAGAAGCCAGTAATGGAACTCAGTATGGATATAAATGGCATTTTTTTTGTTTGTCTGTTTTGCAGTACTGGGGATTGAACCCAGGGGCATTCTACCTCCAAGCTACACCCCCAACCTGATTTTTCATTCTTTATTTTGAAACAGGGTCTCACTAAGTTGCAGAGGGCCTCACTAGGTAGCTGAGGCTGGCCGCGAACCCGGATCCTCCAGTCTCAGCCTCCCGAATGCTGGGATTACAAGCATGCGCCACCACGCCCGGCTTCAAATATAAATGCCATTTTATTGGTTTGCTTTACTCAGCTCCTTGCTATCACTCCCTTGTTTATTCAAAACAGATTTGGGGCTCAGAAAATGTGTTGGATTTTATCTTCCACTGCCTTAGTGAAGACAATACTTTCCTAATTAGCTACTCATCCTTTTAATGAGTTAATTAACATAGTACATGCTCATTGGATCTACAGTCAGTGCTATTACCCATGCTAATGTAGGAAGCAGAGACAGGCAAATACTAAACAAAGCATAATCTAAGAAATTATTTCAATACACCTTACACCTTGGAATCCATCAGAAACAGAGCCAAGAGCAGCCAATACACTTCCCTTTATGCCTGGCATCCCTCATTTTGATTCACCCAGAGGACTGAAGAGGCTTCAAGAACTATACAAATGCTGAAAGGGTTGTAATTGTCACTGGCTCCGTCTTCCCCATCACCACTAATGCTCGGCTCCTTTTGCAGACTCTTCCTCCTTCACTCACTGATCACATGTTGGTCTTCTCTAGGGCTTATTTCTTGTCTCTCTCATCTTCTCATTTCACACCCACTTCCTGAGATACAGGGAGAGGTAGAGAAGGCTAAGGTTTGGTATTTGGAGACACAAAAGCCTTTTTTTAATATACTTTTTTTTGTGGTACTAGTGATAGGACCCAGGAGCATCCTACCTCTGAGATACACCTCCAGCCCTATTTTTATTTTTTATTTTGAAACAGTGTCTCAAAATAAAGTGAGGGCCTAGCTAAGTTGCTGAGGCTGGCTGAGAACCTGTGATCCTCCTGTCTCACCCTCCCTAGTACTGGGATCATAAGCATGCTCTACCATGCCTAGATTTTTAAAAAATATACTTTTATTGGTGCATTGTAATTATACATCATAATGAGGTACAAAGTGATGGAAATATACATGCACACCACACTTGGTGTATTCCCCTCCAGATTTCACCTTGCTTCCTCCCCTTCGATATACATGTTATTGAGATTGGTAATAATAATGACATATATATATATATATATATATATATATATATATATATATATATATATGTACATAGCACTGGAATTTTACTCAGCCATAATGGAAACAGGGATTTCTTGAAGAGTGTCAAGAACATACAACAAGCCAAGGCCAAACTGAAGCCAAACCATGATTGGCTCCACCAGTCAAGAAAAAAAAAACAAAAAAACCAAAAAAACAATGAGCCACTCTTAGATTCAGTTTATTATTTACAAAGATAGCATAAGGAAGAGTAACTTCAGGTGTCAGCTCCCAATGCGCTGAAAAGAAGAACATCATAACAAAAGGGGACAGATGACTGCCACGGGTCATGGAATTCACTATTGCTGAGGAGCCAGTTCTAAGCAAAGGCTACAAGATTTCCTATTTTGCAGCTCTATTCTGAGGGGGCAGGTTACAAAGCCCCACACTTCTACAGAACCTGGGGAGGTGATGAGAAGCTGTCTCTGGATAGCCCCCCAGGGGAGAAAGGGAGGCGACTAAGAGATACCATTGGACTACCTCCTCAGGGGACTCTTGTTTTCTTCTGTTCCTGGAGGACCAAGGGGCACCCTGCCAAAAGTCAGAGAAGCCAACATCCAAGCCTTTCCCTTCACAGCCTATGTGGACAAATACAAGGTCACCAGGGAGCCACTGCTGAGCCTCTGCAGGAAGTTTGGTAGCATTTCTATATTAGACAAATGCAATCGACAGTAAAGAAAGGAAATAGTAATGTTAAGGTTCAAAATTCTACCTTCCTAATGCCAAAGCAACCTGTTGTAAAGGTTTGTTCCTTTATGGAAATCCATGTCCAAGGAAGTAGATTTGTCTACACTTGTCTAACAAGCCGGTTGTCGTGGCACACACTTGTACTCCAAGTAACTGGGAGGCTGAGAACAGAGGATCCGGATTCGAAGCCTGCCTCAGCTACTTAGTGAGGCCCTCCACAACTTAGTGAGACTCTGTTTCAAAATAAAGAATAAAAATAGGGCTAGGGGTGTAGCTCAGAGGTAGAATGCCCCTGGGTTCAATCCCCAGTACTGAAAAGCAAAAACAAAAACAAAAACTAATAGGGATGATTTTTTAAAATTACAAACATAAACTTGTGAACTGTTGTGTGATTCCATCCTAAATATGAGATCTCCCTCCAACCCTCCCTTCTAGCTTTCAGGGGGTATCTTTGAAAAAATCTACATCATGTTAGGCACTGTGCTCAGTCTAGAAGGGATTATCCCATTTTTCATGGAATAGGATAGAGGAAGGGTGTTGCAAGATATTTGGCACTCTGGGGTTTGGAATAGCTTTGGAAAGTATCTTCTAAAACCCCTAAAATGTGTGTGGGTGTGTACTTCTCGTTTAGGAGAAATACAGTTTTAGAAATAAAGAAATTATTAAAGTTTTGCAAATGTACATGGAATTGGATTTTGAAAACCCCATGTTTATATTCATATCACGTTTGACCATTTTAACTGAACTGATTGCTTTATTATAGTCTGGCTGAATTGACTGGTCATCAACTGGTCGATCTAGTCAAAATGTCAAACTAGTAATGAGTGTGGAAACAGCTTCCCTGTCAAAAAAAATACTGAAGACTGAAGCTTATTGTCTGTGCCCTTCCTCCAAGGTGACCTAGACAAAAAGATAGGCTAGACCTAAGGGGCAGTATTAAAAGGGAGAAAAAAAGTTGGAGGCCCCTCATTTGAGAAGAAATGCTTGCTGAGATCTTGCATTTTTTTTTTGCAGTACTGGGGATGGAACCTGGGGGCATTCTACCTCCAAGCTACAGCCCCAGCCCTATTTTTTTTTTATTCTTTATTTTCGAAACAGGGTCTCACTAAGTTGCAGAGGGCCTCACTAAGCAGCTGAGGCTGGCCACGAACCCGGATCCTCCGGTCTCAGCCTCCCAAATGCTGGGATTACAAGTGTGCGCCACCACGCTGGGCATGAGATCTTGCATTTCAATAAACTGGAAGCTTTTATTGCCAACTTGATTTTTGTGGCACTTGAGCTATTTTTAATAACCAGTGGGCATTGTATTGGAGCCATTGGCATGCCATTTAGTTTAGCAGATTGGAGAACTCCTAGAAATGTTTAACTTGGAAGAATTCACAAACATTTTGCAAACAATGGTATTTTGATGCCGGCATATCTGTGACTCATTTAAATAGTGCCTTAATGTATCGGCACCCACAGTCACTGAGCAGGATCGCTCTCCCCACCATCTAATGGGATCCTTTGGCTTGCTTTCTCACTCTAGGAATCCCAGCAATCACAGTGGCAGTGATACTCAGTGTGAGAAAAGATCTGTATGGAACCCTGAACCCAACAACTCATTTGTAAGTATCAGCAGCTCTGCTTCTCAGGCAGTAGGGCTCTGGCCTGGCTGGGTAGGGTGGGGTTTTTCAGCGTGGGGCTTGATCTTGACACTGGCTTCAGGGGGAAATCAGCCTCAACTTTTCTATCCTAAACACAGTCACAACCATACTGATGGAATGGTTAATTGCCTGGGCCCTGTAGGACCTTGGGAAAATTACCTTACCTCTTAGTTTTCATTTCCTCTTTTGAAAAGCAGGGATGATAATTTTGCTCTCAATGTCATGTGCAAATTAAAATAACATCATATATATATTATGTGCTCAACCAGTTGCATGATCCATGATAAGTGTTATATAAAGGGCAGCTGTTATGATTACAGCAATCACAGAACCTAGCCAGACGTGGGAGTACATGCCTGTAATCCCAATACTTGGGAGATTGGGACAGGAGGATTGAAGGTTCAAGGCCAGCCTCAGCAACTTAGCGAGACCCTGTTTCAAAAAAAAAATAATCAAAAGGACTGGAAGTGTAGCTTGGCGGTAGAGCAGCCCTGGGTTCAATCCCTAGCACCAAAAAAAAAAAAAAAAAAAAAAAAAAAAAAAAAAAAAAAAAAAAAAAAAAAAAAAAAAAAAAAAAAAAAAAAAAAAAAAAAAAAAA
>PVLC010003360.1:0-52302 GCA_004027655.1 Graphiurus murinus | reverse complement strand
TCCTCTTTCTTTTCTTTTATTTGATATCTAAACTCATCTCTTTGGTTCTCTCAACCACAGCCACGAGAGAGTAGCCATTCACTCCACTCATCTCTCTCTTCTGAACCTTCTTTTATAGACATATGAATAGCTATTGTGTAGTCCTTTAGGCTGTACAATCTCATTATACATTTCTGTTTTTTACTTATTGTATCCATTATCTTTAACATTGCCTCTCAAGATCACATCTACTATAGACTTCTTCTCCCACTGGAATAAAATGTAGGGGTCCTGCTCCCAAGACTCTTCTGTCTTTCATATTGAGATGACAGTTTCCAGAGGGTCAAAATTATATTGCCCTTTGTAGCAAATGCCTTCTAATTAAACTTCCTTGTTATGCTTTCTTCTTCTCTCTTTTCTTTTCCTTTCCTTATTGTCTTCCTCTCCATCCTTATTTTTTGCATGTTTTGTAAATTAAAAGGTCTTCAGTTGGTCAGTCTTCTTCAAAGATCAAAAGCAAAAGTAAAATCAGTGTGACTATTGAGGATGATTTTTAATTCCTAACATTTTGAGTTTTGACTTCTGTTTTCAGTGGTGTTTATTCTTCTTTGCTTAGTTGTTTGCCTCCTGGAAATTATTGTTTCTCTGGTTCTGGTGTTTACTCATTAGTTCTTCTTTGTAGTTAATCTCTTTAAGTAGTTTCTCTAGTGCTGGTTTGGAAGACATAAATTGTTTGAGTTTCTGTTTGTCATGGAAGGTTTTTATATTCCCCTCAATTCTAAGAGAGAGTTTCGCTGGGTATGAGAATCTTGGCTGCAAGTTATTTTCTTTCACAGGCCTATATCATTGATGAACTTAGATGCAAAACTGCTAAACAAGATACTAGCAATGCACCTTCAAAATCACATCAAGAAAATTATACACCATGACCAAGTTGGGTTCATCCCAGGGATGCAAGGCTGGTTCAACATACGAAAAACAATACATGTAATTCACCACATAAACAGACTCAAAGACAAAAATCACATGATCATTTCAATTGATGCTGAAAAAGCATTTGACAAGATCCAACACCCATTCATGCTAAAAAGCACTGCAGAGAATCGGAATAGAAGGAATGTACCTCAACATCATAAAGGCAATATACAATAGGCCCACAGCCAATATCATATTAAATGGAGAGAAACTGTAAGAGTTTCCACTAAAAACAGGAACAAGACAAGGATGTCCATTATTACCTCTTCTGTTTAATATAGTACTCAAGACTCTAGCCAGAGCAATAAGGCAAGAGAAGGAAATAAAAGGGGTAAAAATAGGGAAAGAAGAGCTAAAACTATCCCTTTTTGCAGATGACATGATACTATACTTAGAAGACCCAACAAACTCAACCAAAAAACTTATCGAACTGATCAACAAATTCAGCAAAGTGTCTGGATACAAAATCAATCTTAAAAAATCAGAAGCTTTTCTATATACCAACCAAAAATCAACTGAAAAAGAAATCCAGAAAGCAATCCCACTCACAATAGCACCATTAAAAAATAAAATACTTAGGGATAAACCTAACCAAGGAGGTTAAAGACCTCTATAAGGAAAACTATAAAAAGCTGAAGAAAGAAACCAACGAAGAATAAATATCATCAAAATGGCTATCCTCCCAAAAGTAATCTACATATTGAATGCAATACCCATGAAATTAACAAGGTCACTCCTCACAGACATAGAAAAATCAGTCCTTAAATTCATTTGGAACAACAAAAAGCCTAGGATAGCCAAAGTAGTTCTTAGTAACAAGAACCATGCAGGAGGTATCACAATACCTGACTTCAAACTTTACTACAAAGCCACAGTAATAAAAACAGCATGGTATTGGCGCAGAAACAGACACACAGACCAATGGAGCAGAATAGAAGATCCAGAAATAGACCCATGTGCTTACAGTCAACTTGACTTTTGACAAAGGAGCCAAAAACATACACTGGAAAAAAGATAGCCTCTTTAACAAATGGTGCTGGCAAAACTGGTTAACCATATGCAGGAAAATGGAAATAAACCCCACTTTCTCACCCTGCACAAGAGTCAACTCAAGGTGGATCAAAGACCTGGAAGTCAGGCCAGAGACCTTGCAGCTACTTGAAGAAGGCATAGGCCCAACACTTCAACACATAGGCACAGGTAAAAACTTTCTCAACAAGACCTCAACAGCACAAGCAACTCAAAGGATGATCAATACGTGGGATTGCATTAAACTGAAGAGCTTCTGTGCAGCAAAGGAAACTTTCAGGAACCTCAACAGAGAACCTACAGAGTGGGAGAAATTTTTGCCACCTACTCTTCCGATAGAGGACTAATATCTAGGATATACAGAGAACTCAAGAAACTCACAGCTAAGAAAACAAATAACCCAATTAAAAAATGGGTAAAGGATCTAAATAGACACTTCACAAAAGAAGAAATACAAGTGGCCAATAAATGTATGAGGAAATGTTCAACATCATTAGCAATCAGAGAGATGCAAATCAAAACTACCTTGAAATTTCACCTAACTCCAATCAGAATGGCAACTATCAAGTACACAAACAACAAATGCTGGCGAGGGTGTGGAGAAGTGGGAACCCTAATACATTGTTGGTGGGATTGCAAACTTGTGCAACCACTGTGGAAAACAGTATGGAGGATCCTCAGACGAATGGGAATGAACCTACCATATGACCCAGCAATACCACTACTGGGTATCTACCGAAAAGAATGGAAACCAAAGTATCAGACCAATGCATGCGTATCTATGTTTATAGCTGCACAATTCACAATAGCCAAACTATGGAAGCTGCCAAGATGTCCATCGACAGATGAATGGATTACAAAACTATGGGATATATACACAATGGAATTCTACTCAGCCATAAAGAAGAACAAAATCATGTTATTTGCAGCGAAATGGTTGTAATTAGAAAACATTATGTTGAGTGAGATTAGCCAGTCACAAAGAGCAAAAAAGCATATGTTCTCCCTAATAATGTGGATGCTAGGGAGAAGATGAGGCATAAGAGGGTCTCCAGCTGAAAAGGAAAGACCCTTGATAAACAAAGAAGTTGATTTAATCGAAGGGGAGGGACAGAGAGGGGGGACACCCTAAGGCACATGATGTACTTTTGCAACTCTATCAAGGTCACTCACTGAATTGAACCTGAGAAGGGGAGAGGGCGAGGGAACAGGGTGGGAACTGGGGAAGGGGTCAAATGAGAAATGTGTGCAAATATGTCGTTAACAATTTGTACCTAACAAAGATGTATGCTTACAGTGCATGAATTACTACAATTAAAAAAAAAAGTAAAATCAGAACAAAATCAAATCCATTTCCTTCCAAAGAGCTGTTTGACAAGTGAGTTTGTTAGAGGTAGGTAGCTCTGAGAATTTTATTTTTTAAATAATTGTATTTGAGCCAAGCATGGTGATGCATGCCTGTAATCCCAGTATTTGGGAGGCTGAGACAGGAAGATCCCAGGTTTGAGGCCAGCCAGCCTCAGCAACTTATCCAGCCCCTCAGCAACCATGTTTCAAAATAAAAGAAAAAATTTAAAAGGGCTGGAGTGTAGCTTAGAGGTAGAATTTCCCTGTATTCAATCCCCAGTACAGAAAAATAGTTTCTTGTAGATCATTTGAAATATATGATATAATATTGTTGACTATAGTCACCTTACTGTGCAATAGAACACCAGAATTTATTCCTCCTGTCTGTAATTTTGTACCCATTAACCAACCTCTCCTCATTCCCTCCTCCCCTCTACAGTCCCCAGCCTCTGAAAGCTATTGTTCTGTTCTCAACTTCTATGAAATCAACTTTTTAAGATTTCACATGTGAATGATCTTTTGCACATCTTGTTACCTAAACAGTAGAGATATGTACATTACTCTTTTTACTTAATAAATATCTTGGAGATGATTCTCTATCCAAGAATATAGTGATTCCTTTTTTTTTTTTTTTTTTTTTTTTTTTTTTTGGCGGTACTGGGGATTGAACTCAGCGGCATTCTACCTCCGAGCTATACCCCCAGCCCCATTTTCTATTCTTTATTTTGAAACCGAGTCTCACTAAGTTGCCGAGTGCCTCACTAGGTAGCTGAGGCTGGCCGCGAACCCGGATCCTCCGGTCTCAGCCTCCCGAATGCTGGGATTACAAGCGTGCGCCACCACGCCTGGCTCGTGATTCCTTTTTTTAACGAGCATTCTGTAACTTCCTTCATGGCTGAAGATGATATTCAGAGAACTATAAGTATTAGATTCCATTAGAGAAATGTTGTATTCACACCCTCTCAACACATATACACACAAAGTCATATATACATGAAATTATCTACATTGCCATGAACAACATGTCCAGAGAGACTTTCCTGGTTTTAGAAACAATGTCCAAACTTTGTTGACACACTGTTGAATTTGTCAAGTTTGTCTGTGTTCAAAAATCAGAGGAAATGCCTCCAGTATTTGGAAATGCTATTAAATGAAGTATCTGTCCATATGAACCACTGAATATTCCTTTTTGTAATAGAAATGGTGGAGCCATTAATCAACCCAGTGGCTAGAGTTGCTTTTTGTAGTCCAAACTTCATATCATATTTTAAAGGAGTAAACCTCAAGCTGTCTTCTTTCGTTGCATTTTTATTAACTCTGATCATCTCATCATTGTTTGATATAGTGTTCAGAAAAGTCATTCATTGTTCATGTCCTTTTACTGTGATATTTATGATGCAAAGTAGAATTCATCCTGCAAATAAAAGCTCAGATGTAAAGTGGGGAGGGAGCACACAGCCATTTGGGGCAAAAACCCATAATTTGTTTTTCTGTAGTTGAAGAAGAGAATAGTTTCCTAGGGAATTAGACTGAGAGATTTTTGCATATGTAGGGAGGAAATATCCTCTGAGATTCCGAAGTCGGCATTGGAAAGTAACATGCACAGGGGCTTGAGAGATTGGGGTTCTAGTCCTGACTCTGCCTTCAGTGGGTGTGAGTGGCCTCTGTCAAGCTGGTCAATCTCTCTAGGTCTAGGTGTCCTTAGATGTAATGAAATGGGCTAGGTGACATGTAGCAGCTCTGTAAGGTAGAGGTTGATGTTTCCCTCCCTCACAATAGTCTTTTTTGTTTCTTACAGTTGTTGGATTCAAGAAGATTCTATTTTTTACATCTCAGTGGTGGCTTATTTTTGCCTCATATTTCTCATGAATCTCTCCATGTTCTGCACCATTATTGCTCAGTTGAATTCTATGAAATCCCAAAGTCATAAGACTCGGCAGAAGATGATCCTGCATGACCTCAAAGGCACAATAAGCCTGACATTCTTACTTGGCCTTACCTGGGGATTTGCCTTTTTTGCCTGGGGACCTGTGAGGATCTTCTTCTTGTATATTTTTGCCATTTGTAATACGTTACAAGGTAACTGCTGCTCCTTTGTCCTTTTTGTGGTTAGCTAGGCTTTCACCAAAGCATTGGCTGCTCTGGAAAATAATCTCAACTATCAGAGACTCACAGGAGGAGCAAATACTCCAGAATGAAATGTGAGCTAGATGTTAGCCCTTGTTAAATGAATACACAGCCCACTACCTCTTAGTGACACAGGGAGTAGCCCAGATAAGCAAAACCAACTCTATCTAGTTGACAGTCTGTTTATCAAACACTGGTTGGCAATATTTCTTACAGTATTCATTACATCAACACATTGTGCGTGTCAATTTGTTGACATTTCTGTTGACATTTTGAAGTGTACAGTCCAGTTGAACATAGCAATTACTGGACAGTGGGAACTTTAAACTTTTAACCTACTAGACTCTGCATCATATATCTTAATATTTCAGGAAACAGCAGGGTGGGAAATTGTAGAGTCACATAGTAATGAAGAAGGTTAGGAGCAGGGGCTGCAGACCAAGGCAATAGGTCAAGATTCTAGTGTTGGTTTTGCTACACATTCTCCTTAAGAATGCTATGACAACTGATTGAATTAGATGATCCCAAGTGAAGGGCTCTGTAGTTCTTTAATCTTCTTCCTATATTCTGGTAAAAGGAATAAATGATCAATGAAGTGATTAAATGGCAGATGAAAGATGGCAAGAGAAGTAAAAACTAGGGGACTGGTTAATATACTTTGGAGTAATTATTGGTCTTCATTTTAACCTGATTTTGCCTTTTAAAACATCTTGGGGGTGAGAGAGGCATGCATAATGATTTGATGGGAGTCTGAACTCCATATTCTAATCCTGAAGTTTGGCTCAGTCTATTTGGGCTACTGAAGCAGGGGGAATCAACTTGACATTCCATTGAGTTAAGGTCTCCTTACTGCTCTCCATTATTTTTCATTCAATAACCCACTTTTTCCAAAGTGCAGTCCACTAGTGGTCCCATGGGATGCTCCATCAAGAGGAGATCTCTGTGGTCAAAGATGTTTGAGAAATGTGGCAAACTACATTCCCTTATTCCCAGGGACATACTTTAGCACAGTGAACGCTCACAGAACCTATTAGGAAAAACCTTGAAATTTTTTTTAACCTAACATTTAAAAAATCCTCAGAGCCTTTTTTAATTGTGGCTGTTACTCATTTAAGAAACCTTGGGAAATGTGAATTGGTATGCAGTTATTAAATGCCAGGCACTTTCAAAGTGTGGTGCAAGGTATATGGTGGAATAGTTTAGTATAAGGCACAGATTTTGACTGCATGTATTATGACTTAAGAACCCATCGTACTTCACAGCACTAAGGTCAATCACCTGAAATTTAGTGCCCCACCAGACTCTGTGAACCTTCTATAGTAATCCTCCCTTATCTGCAGTTTCAATTACAAGGGGTCAACCACAGTCTGAAAATATTAAATGGCAAATTCTAGAAGTATGCAATTCAGAACTTTTCAGTAATGTAATTACAGCATATTACTATAACAATTCTATTTAGTTATTGTCATTAATAACTTACTGTGTCTAATTTATAAACTAAACTTCATCATAGGTATGTATGAGTAGGAAAATTATATATACAGGATTTGATTCTCTCCTAAGTTTCAGCTATCCACTGGGGGTCTTGGAATGCATCGCCCTTGTAAAGGAGGACTACTGTATGGTGGAATGTGAAGAGGCACAAAATGTGCTGGATTTCCTCCATGTGCTACTGGGCTTTTTAGGAACTCTGCACACCAGTCCTACTTGGTGCCCTTTAAGGCTACTGGTGCTTGTTTATCCTAGATTGCTGACTGAGGCCCTGGTGCTTCTATACTTTTTTGATGGACAAAACCACCTGGCCCACACTGAGGTTCTCTAACTTACTATTCTAGCATGATGCACTAACCTTAAGAACTAACCAGCCTTGATGCAGATGTCCTCGGAAGCAGATCGGGTGCCTGTGAAGACTTCTTTCTCTGTGGAACTCCAGGCATCTTTTTTGCTCACTAGTTTGAGGGAAATGTGCTCACTCTATCAAAAGAGGAGGTAAAGGAAAGCTGACAAGAGAACAAGAAAGCTGAGGAGTTTTGAGCTTGAAAAGGGAGGGAGTGTTTTTAGAACAGCTAGTGCTCCATTCCCATGGTGGAGGAGGAAGTAGTATCAAAGCACATAACTTGCATGGGTAGAAGTAGAATTTATTTATTTTTATTGAAGGCTAAAACCAAAGTGCCATAGCTCAGCATCGACAGAGTCACGCTGTCTGTGTCTGTCAGATCTGCTTTATGTCAATCAAGCACCAAGCATTTCTAGTCCTGCCTACAGGATAGATGTGTCACCTTGTAACTAGGGTGTCTTCAGATCCCTGAGTTTCAAACTCAAGTTACAGACACACACACACACACACACACACACACACACACACACCATCTCAGAATGAGGATGTACTGAAACAAGTGAACAAACTAGCTATTTAAACAACAAATTGAAAACTCGCAGTTCTGGCTGGAGGGGATTGTCCTGTGGTCCAGTGAGGGAAAAATATGCTTCTGACGAGCAATTTGTGAAGAAAGGGTGCACAAATAAAAATGCAGGTTACAAAAAAACTGACATCTTCTCTCATGCTTATGTTCTAGTGAGTAAGCAGATCAATCTGTTATGAGAGAAAAAAAGGAGGACTGTCAAGCAGAGCGGGAAAGCTGGGAGGCAGCTCATTTGAATTCACAGAATAACCTTTAAGTCTGAGAACTAACTAAACTTTATGCAGGAAATCAGAGTAGTAATAGGTGCTTGATGTCATTTTGCCACTTGTTAGTGCTGAAGCTGGAGGAGCTTTACCTGCTCCAAGACTGGGCTTTGCTCTCATCTGGTTGCTGTACCACCTTCCAGGTGGCTGTTGCTCAGAAAAAGAGTGAATGCTGCTGAATTCATCACCACAGTTGTTTGGTTACACATGGAGCTGCAGCTCTCCAGAGAATTACTGAGACATGCCATTCCATTTAGCCTCCAGATTGCTGCCTCCCACCTGGAAGCAGAGAGTCTCAGGGCTGGGGCTAGGGGACCAAGATCTTTCAAGGCTAACTCCCCATCAAGTGACAGGAAACCACTTGCCTCTGCCTGAAACTTTCCAGGGACAGAAAGTCCAGTATTCCATGAAGCAGAGCATTTAACTTCTATTAGGCTATGATTCTCTTATATCAGCTTCCTTCAACTAAGGGTAGGATAATACAGTGCTTAAGACCTTGTACTCTACAGTGAAACTGACTGTGTCCAGTTTTGATGCTGCCAACTTAATACTTTTATAATCTGGATCAAATTTTCTAAACTTCTTGGGCTCTAAAACCTCTCATTTATAAACATGAGACTAATAGCACATGTGTGTCATGGAGTCATTGCTTAGTAAACACTAGCTGTGATTTGTTATTACCAGGTTGTTCTGTACCTTTCTCCAATTGCTTCTTAGTCTAACCTGACAACCACACAGAATAAGCATGCTTTTTTTTTTTTCGCTACTGGGGATCAAACCCAGAGACACAGAGACATTCTACCTCTGAGCTACACTTCCATCCCTATTTATTTTTTATTTTGAAACTGGGTTTCACTAAGTTACTGAGGTTGGCCTCAAACCTGCTACCCTCCTGTCTCAGCCTTCCAAGTACTGGGATTACAGGCATATACCACCATGCCCAGCATAATTTGTCTTTTTCATGACAGCTCTTTCAGAACTGTGACTAATGCCACCACCTCGTAGTTCTTGCTCCAAGTTTTTTCTCACCCCGATACAACATTCAGCTTTTCTTCAAATTCATCACTATCACTATCTTTGAATACTTCTGTTTGCCATAATTCTTGTAAAACAAAGCCTCCTGAACTAAATTGATTGAAAGTATGGTCAGATCAGGGCAGATGCCTCAATCAAGATTCTTTACTTTCACTAAGGCTGTAGCTGAATAGTTTCGGAGGCCCTCCCAGTACTTTGCAATCAGGATCATCTTATATCCTGATTTTATCTCCAAAGGAGGAGGATGGGCATGAAAAATGGCTCATATTACTGATGGATACCTTCAGCACCTTCCTCCCATTTATGGGACAAAATCAGGGCTTGCAGTAAAAATTGAAGACACCAGATTCATAGTTTCCATCGGGTGTACTTGTGCCACAGATCATGTGTATTCGTTATTTATGACTGCGTAACACATCACTCCCTGAATTTTAGTAGCTTAAAAAACATTATCTCACACAATATCAGAGGGGCAGGAATTCAGGAGCAAATTAGCTGGGTGTTTCTGGCTCAGAGACTCTCATGATGTTGGAGTCAAGCTGTCAGCTGAGGTTGTAGTCATCTGAAGACTTGATTGGGGATTAGGGATCTGCTTCCAAAAAGATCTATTCACGTGCCTGTGGACTGGTATTCTCTCCACAAGATATCCTCAAAACAAAATACTTGGCTTCCTTCAAAGTGAGTGGTGGTAGAGAGGGCGTGGGAGAGTTGTCAATGTCTTTTATAACTTAATATTGGAATCAGCACGCCATTACTTCTGCTACATTCTATTGGTGCAATGTGAAAGGAGACTTCACAGAGAGTGAATGTTAAGATGTGGGGATCATGGAGAACCTCCTCCAGGGCTGGCTACCATGGCATCCCTTATCTCTAATGCTCTAGAATGTAATGCATCCCAGGGCGGGGGGTGGGGGAAACTCTGATGGACATGGACACTTAATACAAACTTTTGACCATCCATGACTTTATGGGTGATGAGATCAGAAGTCAAGAATGGCCCTGCGTTTCTTTGGAAGTAGTATTTATGGTGGTGAGAATGAGCTTGAGCCTGAGTATTGGTGACAGCTGGGAAAGAAGCTGAAAAAGACTGACATCCTTCTTCTGGCTTAGGATTCCTCATTTTTGTGTGTTACTGTGTGATGAAAGAGAATGTGCGTGAGCAGTGGCAGACACACCTCCGTTGTGGGTGGTTGCGAAAGGATAACTCTTCAGGTAAGATGCTAGTTTAGGTAAGGTTTTGCATTTTACAAAATTTGATCAAATGAACTTATCTCCTTACTTGAGTTCCTACAGCATCAGCATCAAAATAGAGGCTGTTTCTATGATTTGTGTGTTTGTGCCAAGATGAAGTCAAGTGAAGAATGTGACTTGGGCCATATTTTAAATGAGTGAAGCTTTTTTTTTTTTTCTTTCTGGTCCAGATTACTTGGATTGCTTGTCACCTATACCAACTCACTGTTGACTCATCAAGGGAACATTGATTGAGTGCAGGCTGTGTTCCAGGCACTGGGTCTCAGGGACTTCTGGCCAGTAGCCAACAGTGGGTTGATGAGGGTGGTGGTGGAGAGTACGTACCAGCATGCCCAAGATATCTGGTCAGTGAGTGCTTGGGGGTGGTTATTTTGATGGCCCTTTCTGCAAAGTGGGAGATATAGTGGAGTCTAGTATTGCCTCTTAATACTGATTCTTCCCTTGAGGATGTCTCCAGCGCAGTTCTGTGTATCAAAAGGATTTTCCATCCAATCCAAGCAGCTTGCCTTAGTCTCAGTACAAACCCCAGTCTGTTTCCTATGGGGAAGGCAGCATTTTTTTGGTACTGGAGATTGAGCCTAGGAACATTCTACCTCAGAGTTACACCCCAAGCCCTTTTAATTTTTTCTTTGGAAACGGTTTTACTAGGTTACTGAGAGTTTCACTAAATTTGCTGAGGCTGGTTTCCAACCTGCAATCCTCCTGTCTCAGCCTCCCACGTACTGGAATTACAGGTGTGTACCACTGTGCCCAGCTAGGGTAGGCAGCATTTAAATTATAAGATTCCATAAGTAGCACCAAGGTCCTCTCCTTTATTCTGGACATATCATTAACCTGCTGGTCTTTATGCTCTAGGGAAAGCAGTCCTCCTTGGTAAGTGTGTTGACTCTTCTTGTGCCGTGCATGATAGTACAAACTTTTTTCTCCTGACTTCATAGAAAAACCGACTCCCTGGATAAACAAACAGTGTGAACTGGGCTTTATGTTTTTAACAGGATAATTGAGGTATAATTTACATACTATGAACTTCACCCATTTTAAGTGTAGAATTTGATACATTTTACGTTTTCAACTTTTTTGGTGTTATTTCAGATGGGAACAGCAGATGTCGGGTAAATGTTGGATATAAAAAGGAAAGACTGAAGAAAGCCATTGAGCACAAATTGTTGACACTGTCCCTCAAGTCCACTGCCACCAGTTCCTCATTCAAATCTTTAGGCTCTGCACAAGGAACTCTTTCAGAAATAAGCTTTCCAAATGGTGAGGAGAAAGACTGTGTTGTTTACACTTATATTCCACAGAGAGTGAATTCATGTGATATTATTTGACCATGCACTAGGTTACTGGCTCTTTTATAATACATCTTCCTTAAAACGGGGTGTGTGTGTGTGTGTGTGTGTGTGTGTGTAGGCTCATTCTTGGCTGAGAATGTGTGTAGAGAAGCACTTAGTAAACTTATTATGTACAACTAGACAAACGGGGGAGACAGGAGATGGGAAGTTAAGAACAACTGTGACACACTGTTGAAATCAGAAGGGAGCTTAGACATTGTCCAGTCCAATCCCCTCATCTTGCAGATGTGGAACCTTAACTAAGGTCAAGGAAGATGCCTTGTGGACATTCAGTCCATCAACAGCAGATTGGGGTCAGAACTCAGGTCTTCTGGCTCTCAGGGTTAGTATACCTTATCAAGAATATTCTTTGAAAAAAAAAAAAAAGAATACTCTTTGAATGACACATAACTCTGAGATGCTTGCCTTGTTCCACAGGAAACCATATTTACAGGTAGAGACAGATGTTGAGCTGGGGATGGAGAGTTAGGAGGAGGAAGTATGGGCAAAGTATAGGTCTACAAGCTAAAATTGAGAAAGACAAATTGAGTGAGAAATTAAAAACCTTAAGTTGGTGTTGTGATGTCTCTGCATTCTGTGATCCTAGTTGCATTGGTCTTTGGTTGTCTTTCTTAAAGACTGAAGCAATTGGGTGTGGTGGTACATGTCTGTAATCCCAGTTCGGAGGCAGAAACAGGAGAACCACAGGTTCAAGGACAGCCTCAGCGACTTAGACACTGGTTCCAAATAAAAAAAAATTGGACTGGAGGTTATCTCAGAGGTTGAATGTCCCTAGGTCCAATCCCTAGTAGTAACACACACACACACACACACACACACACACACACACACACACACCAAAGCAGACTCTAGTTCACCCACATAGACTACCTTTGGTGACCTTATTGGAGTCATTCTCCCACCTTTTCAGTGGCAGGACTGCCTAGTCCATTTGTGTTTTCTATTATGTTGGCTCCAAAAACCAGTTCTATTTTCCTGGGCTGAAGCCAACCTGGAAGCTGCATCGTGGGTTTAATAAAGTAACCAAATGTGGAGTTGAAAGTCTTTGTCTCAAATCCCAGCTCTGTCATTAACTATGGCCACCTCACTACCATGCTCAGAGCTACATTATCTCTACCTTTAATAGGATGGGGCTAGAATAATTTTCAAAGTGCCTAACAGCTTCAGCTCTGTGTGAGGTCGCACTATTTTCCAGTTTAGGAAGGTTGACTGGGATGAGGAGACTCAGTCTCCGTCTTTGTGTGGAAAAACTGGAGATGTATATGAAAAAAAAAACCTTTTTCCCTGGCCAGAAGCATCCATCAGACTTTGGCCAACCTGCAGATACAGACCTGGAGGAGTTGTGTCATAGAGAAGGCCTGGAAACTCCGTAGTAGATAATAGTTGGAGCTAATTGGGAAATAGCATTTTTGCAGAAGGGCTCCTTAGTATTAGTTCCCCTGTTCCCCCTGGGGTTCATCATTTCATTAGCAAATAAACATTCCAAATGTGCATATATTTTTCTCCACAATAACAGTAGAAAATGCATATCAAGGATTATCATGATGTAAAAAGCAATTGACCTGGAGAGCCAAGGGGCCTGGGGCCTGCCTCAAAGTGCTTATTGGTTGTGACCATAATGCAGCCAGTGGGGCAGGTAGGCAGTCACAGTTTTTAAAACTGAAAATTTTTAAATATGCTTTTATTGATGCATAGTAACTATATATCATATTGAGGTTCAGTGTGACACAAACATACATATGCACTGCACCCGGTGTGTTTCTCTCCAGATCCTTCCCTGGTCCCTCTCCTCTGGTTCATAGTAGTAAAATTGGTATTGATAGTTTCACATATGTACATAGTATTGTTAAACTGAAATTTGAATGCTACCATCTAACCTGTGGCAGCCAGAAGCTTGATTCCATTAGCACAGAGTGAAAACCCATACCCTCTGTACCACAAGATTTGAGAAATGCCCAAACTTCCAGTACAAAAGTATCAAATTCATAGGGGATATTAAATATGGTCCTTGTTCTTTCTGAAGGTCTCCATGGTTTGGTCATGAATATACTTCTCAAGGTTAAGATTAAGGTTAAGGTTGGTAACACTCCCTGCTGTTCACAGTGCAAGAAGAACATAAAACATATGCATTTGTTGTCTAAATAGTGTTGCCAGAGCAAATTAAGTCACCCTGGATTTATATTAAACCATTCAGAGAAAGCAGCACAGCCTTTACTTGCTTTCTGATTATTCCATTTCATTTTTTAATAAAAATTTCTTCTGCTTCTGCTTTCATGCAAAGTTCTTAATGCCCCAGCTGAAATTGCTCTTTTCTTTTTTTAATGCAGATGACTTCCATGAAGATCCCTACTGTTTCTCTTCCTCCACTTGTGACATGCCTAGTTAGGTAACAAGAAAATTACCTGTGGAAATAAAAATGAATTCCATTCACAAACAAAGACTTTTTCCCAATAAGTCTCAGCTGATATGCTCACTTTCCCCCACCCCTGGATTGGGGAAAATGTTGAATTGTGAAACAGTCTGCTCCAATCACACATTCTAAATATTGTTTAGAATATTAAAGTTTTAGCAATTCTATTTATTGCTATAGCTCTTTCTTTTTATTTTAGATAAGCTTGGGCCCTATAGTTATGATATATTAGGGGAGAAATGTTTATAGTATTAAAGACTTTGTTTCAAAAACTTTAAGCATGCACTTCTAAAAAGAAAAATATTGAGACCTGGGGCCTTACTGCCTTGCCTTGGGAGCCAAATGATTTCAGGTGGCCAACCTACCAGATCCCTAGATGGCCTGACACCAATAAGTGAAGTAGGTAGGAAGAACCACAAGGTCGTACCTTTTGGGAAGAAAAAAACACCTGCCCTGTTTGCCTGTTATGACAAAGCACCTAGAATCCTCATTTTTCAAGTCATACTTTTGATTGAAGCCCCTTATTAAAATTTGAACATATTTTGTGAAAATGGTGCCTCATCAATCCACAGACATGCACGAATTCCTTAGCAGGAACTAATTTCTCAGCCAAGACAACCCCTCTGGAAGCAGCACGCAGGGTCCTGGGGTATGTAGCAAAACAGGAAGTGTCTGAAGCTGGTGGCTCTCTCTACGAAGGGCAGGATTGGTCAGCGTGAGCAGGGCAGAAGATATGGAGGCAAGGATGATCGCTCAGAGGCAAGAAAGTGAGGCGTGGGCCACCACTGAGGTTTCCCCAATATGCATGCTGCTCGAATTTGGTCTTGGGTACTCATGTGTAATGAAATAAACATTCTGAAAGGATACACAAGCAACTGGTGTCAGTAATTGCCTTCCAAAAAAGGGGGTCTTGGTGTCTGGCTACAATGTAAGAAGAGAGATTTAGTTTTCATTTTCTTTGTATCTTTTGACTCTTGGGCTCAGTGAATATATTACCTCTTAGAGCAATAAAAAAATGAATAGGTAAGTTAAATACACCCTTCCAAAGAGAAAGAAAGATGAGCCCTTGGGTTTCAATACCATCAATCGATTTTCCCATTACCCTTGTGGATGTTTATAATGCACTCGACTATGGAGACCGCAGAGTTGGGTTCAAATCCAGTTCTGTCACTTTTTAGATTTGTGCCCTCACAAAGTAACAATAATCATGCATTCATCATATAATTGAAGTGAAGCTTAAATGAGATTAGGTCTGAACATTTTATAGCACAGGGAAATACAGTACATCTTAACTTCTTCCTCTTCCTACTCCCCACCTGCTTACCACTCACCCCCTTGTGGTCCCACACATCATGTCTACTCCATTAAAGGTAGCATACTGGATCCTCTAGGCAAAATTTTATGCTGACTGCTAAACACACTGGAGTTGGTGTTATTTCCTGGTCTAAAGTTAAGTCTCCTTTGCCCCCACTGTCAGGTCACATAAAATACAAAAAGCAAAGCACACCCTTAAAGTTCCAGAATATCTACCATCAGAATCAATCCTTTTTCCCATGAAATTATGTTCTTTGGAAATCCACACACATTGTTTCACACACACACACACACACTGGTGATTAAACACAAGGACATTCTAACTCTGAGCTATACTCCCCCACCCCTTTCTTTATTGCTTTGAAACAGGGTCTCCTTAGGTTGCTGATAGTATTGCTAAGTTGCTGAGACTGTCCTTGAACAAGTCACGGGATCCTGATTGTTCCGTTGATGCTGGAGTGATGAATGCACAGCCTGTCTCTAATGACCTGATGTGCTGTCAAGAGCAGAAATGTTATTTTATAGAAAAGTTCATGATTCCTGTCATGACTCCTCCTGCTAATTAGTAAAACACAGGATTTCTGCAAATTAGATGACAGTTTGAAATTGCAGGGAGAACACAGATGAAACATCTTTAGGGTATCCTTTTGTTTGTTCTTCTTGGGCCCACAAAATGGTTGACACTTTCATGAAGACATGTTGGGGTGAGTCCTCAGCTCAGAAACTCAGGATCTGCAGAATCCTTGGCTAATGTGATAGAAAATAATTTCAGCATGCTCCAGTCAGAGACATGTACAGAGGTTTATTTGGGGAAAAGGGAAGAAATACACATTCAAGAGAGAATGCAGGTCACCTCAAGATGAGGAAGGGATTTTGGGGTGTGTTCAGGGTTCTTTTCTTATAGGGTACTTTTGTGAGGGGTAGGCTAGAGGAGGTAGGTGAGGATGATCTCAGTCTGGCAGTCCCTGAGATGGTTTATGGTGGTCTGGTAGTCTGGTCAGCTTTAGGGTCCTCAGGCTGATTGGTGTCCTCATTAGCTGATTGACAGATAATCTGGAGAGTGTTTTAAATTATAGGTTTCTCAAAATATTGTATCTGTCTTGTTATCAACGGAAAGGGCAATTATAGTTTCTTTTAGTTAACTCTTAAGATCTACAGATTTCCCAGGAATTTGAGAGAGTTAGGCCTGGGAAAGAGAAATGGTTTGTGGAGTAGAGGCTGAAGCACTTCAGTTCCAGTTTTTTATATTAAAGTTATATTTTACTTTTCCTTCCTGTCTGTCTCCTTTCTACCTACTTATTTCTTCTATCCTACACGAGGCAGACCCAAGTAATTACAACAAAGAAGCCCTAGAATCTCTGGACAGCTTTCAATCAACATTCAGTGCCCAAGTATTCATTAAGCCTTAACATGGAGAAAAAGACCCAGACATGTCACACTTAGTCTACTATTTCCAATAGCTTACTGTTTACCTGGGGAGACCAGGTACACACACTGAAATAGTGATTGATTAAAGCAAAGAGATGGTAGAAGATAAGTGTTTCATGGGCAGAAAATGGTGAATAACTTAGCCAGGCGAGGAGTGGGATATTCCTGGTGGAGCTTGGGCAAGGCAAGACTTCACTTCTCAATACCACAGTCAAATGCTCTTTTTTATGTATATGTGTGTGGTCCTGGGGATTGAACTCAGGGGCGTTCTACATCTGACCTACACCCCAAGCCCCATTTTATTTTTTGTTTTGAAAGAGAGTCCTCTAGGTTGCTGAGAGTCTTGCTAAGTTGATAAGGCTAGCCTTGAACCTGTGATCCTCGTGTCTCAGCCTCCCAAGTGCTGAGATTACAGGTGTGCACTACCATATCTGGCTAGGCAAATGCTCTTTATTAAGCACTGGTTAACAAATTTAAAAAGCCATTGACTCTTCAAGGCATAAAATCTGGCTTCTCATTCTCTGCAGTGCCTGTGGACAATATAGCAGAAACTGAGCAAACTTTTTGAGGCAAGTCTGAGGAAGCGCCTGTCCATGACCCTAATCTGAACTGTTAGGTCAGAAGTTCCAAAGGTGACAGTGCTCGCCTATGATGACCCATATGCCCTGTACCCAGGGATATGAGAAGATTGGGGAAGATGAAAGGATCAGAAAAGGTGAGGCTTTTATGTTCAACTGCTAGGCCTATGGTTAACTATTGGTTCCTGGTCCTAACATTCAAGCATTTAGGATATTTAAGGAGTTTGGAGCAATGGGGGAAAGTCCCATTTATACCCCTATTCATTAGGCATAAAATAGATTTAATTCATACTTGCATTGTCTGGCACTGCATAGACACTCCATAAATATTTGTCACATGCATGTCAAGATATATACAAGTGAACAGATGATCTAAAATTGTGAGGTGAGGAAGTAGGTTGGAGTGGCAATGTTCTCACTATCTTCATCTAAGAGAAAATACTAAGAGAAATATTAAGAAATCTAAGAGAAATGCTGTTGGAATTTTTCTACACTCTCTGGGTTTAGGGGTCGGTGACAGTTGATGAGGTAGAGGGACATGCCATTTAATCATCCCTTAGCTGCTGTGTTTCAATGAGGGGTCACAAGGTGAGAACACTAATTGTTGTCACCAGTTTCTGTCAGATTTGGTCAATGGGTAGATTTTTTCCCTCTCTGATTAGCTGGAATTGTGGGCAGTTTTTATCCTTGCAGTATTTTATTAGGAATTTTCATGAGCAAGCAGAAGAGGTTGTATTGAGGGACTGCTTGCCAAATGCTGTTCTTAACCCAATATCATAAACTCAAATCTTTTTTTTTAAAAAGCAATGTCTGCTTAAATCAACAAATAAATGGGAAATTTAAGTACCCAGAAGAACTTTCATATAGATCAAAACAATCTATAATTAAATAGGAGAGTTAGGGCAATCTTAAAATCAAACAATTAGCCTGTGTCCATACTATTACTATGAAATAAAGTTTCAGTGAAAGTGATTCGATGTACAACAAATAATTCTATCACATGAATTAATGCATATGAAAACTCTTCATCATCTTGTAGGTTTCATCAAAGGCAGCTGACCTAGATGGCCTTGAAAGTCCCCTCAGTTTGATGAAATTTTAGACAAGTTTCTTCCTGATAATAGGCCCCTGATCTCCCTTTTCTTAGAGCATTTAATTTAGAACACTTGGAATTGTTAATCCTTTCTCTGCCTCCTTAAGATGCAAATTTGCTCCTAGTCTCCACGAGTATTACAACTCAAGAATGTCTTTCTGAAGGACTTAGGAGCCATCCCTTTGAAATGTAATCATCAAGAAAGATATGACCCTTATTTCCTAGTCTCCATAGAGGGTTAGAGCCTAACTTTTTCAAGTGAAAATTAGCAAACACAGATGGCCTAGTCACATTGATAGCCTCTTTCCTAAGTTCTTCCAATGATTTTCCTCTAGCTCACCTTGGCACTCAAAAACTCCCCCACCTTTTATTTCAACAGTTGTGTTTGGGCTCTTTCCCCTACTGAAATATAGTTGCCCCTATTGCTGTGTTCCTTAATAAAATCTTCCTGTCCATTAAAAAAAACAGTAAAACAAAATGCCCAAGCATATGAAAGCACTGACTGAATTTTCCCAATATAAAGGTTTCTTATTTTAGTGCTGAGAGAACTTCCATTTTCCATTAATTTGTAAGCTTCCTGAGGGAAAGCTTTATCTGCCTTGTTCACTGGTGCACTCTCAGTGGTCAGCACAACATTTCAGTCAATGTCCTTTGGTTGCCAGTAACAGAAACCAACTGTCTTTGTACCGACCAAATTGTCAGTTCCAGTGAACTAGGAAGAGGGATCTGGTCGAAAGGGTGTTGAGAACTAAAATAATTTATGGTAAGGTTAAAGAACAAGGCTTAATAAAGGACCAAGGTCTACAAAGCAGGGACCATGGGGTGATTCTCCTAGGAGGAAACCTTTTTATAAGGGTACCACTCCTGGATCCTCTCATAAAAAGGAATAATTGCTGAGGAATAATCAGCAATTTCTTCTGTCCTCACAGTGTAAGAATCAAAGATCTGTGAAACTGTTTCTGATCAGCTGAGCTCAAATTTTGCACTGTGCTGGGCAGCAAGAGAAGGGGAAAAAAGAAAAAAAAAGAATTCAGGGAGCATTTTGGTTTTGATAGTGATAAGACAGAAGTTTGGATTTACTATCCCACCATAAATACCTACACTCAAGATATTTGTATTCTACAATAAGAAACTAGGATGCTGTTGAGAATGAATGAAAAGGTGAGTATTTAAAAAGCTGACATTATGTCTACTACAAACAATATAGGATGCAATATACTTTGGTTGAATGAATGGCACATTCAGTAACATACTTCTTCAGTGAGGGTGCAATAGTGCTTAGAAGAGGAGGTTTCTCCCCACTCCTCAGTTCTCATAAATACAGTCACTTGCTTTTTAAGGCACAGGTGAATCAAGAAGAGTTGAAAGAGCTGAAGAGTTCAAGATAAATATCCCAGGATAATAGAGAAGAGTGTTGTTAGATAAGGCAATCTTTGAAGATCTTGGGTACACAGACTGACCTCATTCTGGGGAAAACCAATATAGAAAAATGTACTTAATGATCTTTTGAGATTTTGGGTAAACAGACTGGTTTCACTCTAAGGAAAACCAATATGTGAAAATATACTAAATTGTGTCTATTTCTCCAGATGAGTACATAGCTGATTCCTTTTTTCAAAGGTGCTTCACCAGACAGCTTTCCAAGAGTTTCCCCAAATATCTGGCAATATATGATTGAACTCAACTTCTAGAACTGTTCAGCTTCTATTATGGAGAAGTCAGTTGTCTGAGAAGTAAAGCTAAGAGTACTACTTACATTTTCTGTCTTACTATGTGAATTACAAGATATTCACAAAGTGAGATTTATATAAATAGGGAGATAGGTGGCATTCAGCGCCCCATATTAGAAGACTGTGGTGGGGGTATATTTTTAAAAGCCCCAAAAGAGATCAATATCAAGCAGTAAATTCAAATATTGAAAAACCATCTCATCTAAATGCATAGAAAAGTACAGATGTTTCCTTAACATATGCAGTTCTATGCAAATCATTATGCAAATTAAACAAAAAAGTTGGGACTGGCAAATTCCCAAGTTTCTAAGATTTACTTTGTCAACCTAGTGTTCATCATAGAAACAAAGTTGAGAGTTTTTGCTTACATCCCCTATTATTTGGATGTGAGGGGAGGCAAGACTGAAGGATATGCTACATTAACAGGGTGAAGGCACTCAAATCAGGGGACAAGCTAGATAGATGGTTAGATAAATAGATAGATAGTTTTCACCTTCAAAATGTTAGCCAGCTCATCCATCATGCTCACTTGGTTGTGGGCAGCAATGGGACTAGAAATGGAAATGAATCTGAGTTGCACTGAATTTTGATGAAGGCCTCGTTCATGCAAGAAAGATTTTTTTGAATCCTCAGCCCACAAATTCCAAGAGGAATCGAAAACTTTAGAGGCAGCTCAGGGGAAGAATAAAGACTCAGTGTAACAAGCTACATTGAATCTTTATACACTGGTCCTTTAAAGAGTAGAGACATAAGGATATATAGTATAGTGGACTGCGTTTCCCCATCCTAGAAAATTCAGACTTAAGTTTGGAGGGATATTTCCTAGTATTGGGGCTGGTGAATGTGTAGTAAGTGAGGGATACAAGAGGAGCCCTGTCTTCACTCTGTCTCCTTTATATTGGTGTCCCGAAATGTGAGCAGGTAAAGGTTTCAGTGAGATTTGGCATTCTTTGAATCTATTAATTAACCTAACATAGCATGCCAATCATTACAGACACTTCTTTGTGCCTAGTCCCATGTTAAACACGAGAGAGAAAGATACAAAGATGTAAAATCCACAGTCCTACCAGTAAAAAAATCAGGAATAAACCAGGTGTGGCAGCACATGCCTGTAATCCCAGTACTTGGGAGGCAGAAACAAGAGGATCATGGGTTCAAAGTCAAATTCAGCAACTTAGTGAGGGTGAGGCATGCAGCAACTTAGTGAGACCCTGTTTCCAAATAAAAAACAAAATAGAATGGGAGTATAGCTCAGAGGTAGAAAGCCCCTGGGTATCTACTTTCTCCCTCAAAACTGGGAACATCCTTGTGATAATAAAATATGTTCATTTACAACAATATTATTAATAATTAAAAAGTATCCACAATATATATTTCTGCTAAAAGGCCATTTATTTTACATACCTTTGTATTGTTTTGATTTTTATAAGAATTCGTAACTTTCATAATTTACAAGTTTAAGAATAAGAAGAATAGCCAGGCATGGTGGTGTATGCTTGTAATTCCAGCATTTGGGAGGCTGAGACCAGAGGATCTGGGTTTGAAGTCAGCCTCAGCTGCTTAGTGAGGCACTCCGTAACTTAGTGAGACCCTGTTTCAAAATAAAGAATAAAAAATATGGCTGGGGGTGTAGCTCGGAGGTAGAATGTCCCTGGGCTCCATCCCCAGTACCGCAAAAAAAAAACCAAAAAACAAGGGACAAAGAATAAGAAGAATATATACAATAGGATAATTTCACTGAAATAGTAACAGTGGAGGTGATCAAAGAGGGCTTGTGGAGGAAGATGATAAGTTTAGTCTTGGATGTCTGATTTTGTGGTGTCTCTGGGACACTTGGGTGGAGATGTCTAGAAAGGAGTTAGCTATGTAAATCTGGAGTGGAGGGGAGCAGTCAGTGTTGGAGTCAGATCTGGGGAATACCGATGGCAGTGGAAACCACCATGGAAGTGAAAGAGATTGCCAAGAGGGAGTATGAGGAGGAAGTGTGGAAGTGAGCCCAGCAGTGGGGAACACTGCGGATCAGGTGGCAGCCTGCAAAGGACATCCTGAAAGAAAGGCTAGAGAGGTAAGAAGAAAACAAGGAGTAGGATGTGCCATATAAGCCAAGGAAAGAGAGGTTTAAAATGGTCAAAATACTCAATAGTGCTGAATACTAACGACCATGTCAATGCTTTAGAAAGAAAAATGTGTCTTCTGGATCTAGGGACAAGGAACCTCTGGTGATATCCAGGAGGTTGTGTAGTAACAAAGGAGGGGAGGGCAAATGTAGCTCTGTCAGTAAAGCCACCAAATTGCAAGAGTTGGTGGCGAGGAGGTCACCAGATGGGACTAAGGTTGAGAGAGATTTTTAAAATATAGTATTAACAGTCAGGTGTGGTGGCACATGCCTATAACCTCAGCCCTTGAGAGACTGAGACAGGAGGATCAAGTTCTAAGACAGCCTCGGCAACCTAGTGAGATTCTCAGCAACCTAGTGAGACCCTGGGGGTATAACTCAGAGATAGAATATCTCTGGTCTCAATCTTTAGTACAACACATACACATGTTATTAAGATCAGGGAGACTTAAAACAATTTGACATGGCTATGAGAAGTAGTTAGTAGAGATAGCAAGGGGATATTGAGGGGAAATATAAGTTAGCCAACAGAGTAAAGAAAGTGGGGTTGGGAGCCACAGCACAAATGGAAGGATTCCTCTTAGACAGAAGGTGGGCACCCAGTTGTAACATGGAGGAAGGAGGCAAGGGTGGGAGTGGAGGCAGGCCAATGTATAGATTTGGTCATGGTAATTTCAGCATGCTTTCTCATTGCATAGCTTCTATTTTCTCCATGAAGTGGGAGGTGAGGTAACCTGCTGAGAGTAAGGAGAGAAATGAGGAGGCAGAGGTGCTTTAGAATAGCTGCCATGAAGGCAGGAGGAAGACCTAAGTGGAGAAACAGAATGTGTAGGCCTCCTTAAAAATCCACTTGAGATTGGAGACCATGGTCTGAGAAATTTGGGGAGATCATGTGGGGTCATCTCCTGGAACTGGGGGCAAAATGGGGCATGTACACACTGTCAAAATCCCTGAGCAATTGGGTTAATTGATTCCAATGACTAGTCATTTCAGCAAAGAAAACATGCTAATGTAATTCCTTGGCAGTGTTTGAGCCCAACTCCTGATAACTGCCCCAACAGAAGCATTTGGATCCAGTTCCACCACCCAAGGCTCTCCAGCAAGTTTGAGAAAAGGAAACCCTAATGGTAGCACTTTGTCATTCTGGTCACAGTTCAGAAGCAGCTCCTGATTCGTGCTCTCACCTACAATTCTTTTCTAAATTGGAATGCTTCTCATTGCAGCATTATTTATGGTGACAGGGAGCTGCAGGCAGTCTGGCATTCATCATGGAGAGAGTAGAAGTAAAGTATAGTGGATGTACAACCTGGAGTAATTTGCAGCAATCAGAAGCAAGGGCTTAGTTGTATATAGAACCACGTGCATAGATTTTTTTTTATAGGCGATGGGTAGAAAATAGCAATAGCCAGAAATAGAATAATAAATATGCATATGTGAACACAATACATCATTTGCAGAAATTAAAAAGACATTCACTCAAATGATAAACATTTTTGTAAGAACATATACAAAGAAAAATTCTGAAATTAATCTGAAGAGACCAGTTACTAAAGGAGGAGGGTAATTCGAGTGAAATCTGGGACTGTCAAGAATAAATAAGTTAAACAAGATACCAATGATGATAAATGTACCACAAGCTGAGTTTGATAACTCAACCCTCTGAACCTAAGACACTAACTAAATACAGAAATAAATGCATCAAAATGGTCTTCTAACCTCTCATAAACTTTGTTGCAAGCAACATCCTTATCTTTAACCCAGAATAATGGATTTGTGTTGGAAGAGAATGTGCAGGTCACAGGACTGTTCCTCATCTTACCATTTTCATTTTCCCAGAGCTATCAAGGTATAACTGACACCTAAAAGTTATATATGTTTAAGGTGTCTAACATGATGTTCGGATACAATGTACAAATTGTGAACTGATCACCATATTCAATCTAATTAACAAACCTTTCACTCACATGGTTACTTTTTTTGTGTGTTGACAATACTTACGATCTACTCTTAAGTACTCTATTGTCAAATTTCAAGTACATAACACAGTACTATTAACTGTAGTCACTGTGCTATACAGTAGATCCTCAGAACTGATTCAACTTATGAATGAAAGTTTGTACCCTTTGACCGACATCTCCCCACTTCCTCCACCCTCCCAGATCCTGGTTTCCCCCTTCTACTCAGTTTTTATGGGTTCCACTTTTTAGATGCTACATATAAGTGATGTCATGCAGTATTTGTCTTTCTCTGCCTAGCTTATTTCACTTAACATAATATCCTTCAGAATCAACCATGTTGTCACAAATGACAGGATTTTCTTGTTTTTAAGGCTGAATGGTATTACATTTGGTGTATATGCCACAGGTTTTTTTTTTTAATCTACCCACCCACCAATGGATATTTAGATCAATCCCATATCTTGGGTACTGTGAATAGTGCTATAATGAACACAAGAGTATGGATTGACATACTGATTTTGTTCCCTTTAGGTATATATACCCAGGAGTGCAATTGCTGGATGATATGGTAGTTTTATTTCTAATTTTTACCTCTCCACTTACTTTACAAATGAGTAAACGGAGGCCGGAGAAGGGAGGTGACTTGGTCAGAGTCACACATTTAGTTGCAAAGCTTGGACTAGAGCCACATCTTGTGGATGTCTACTATTCTTTTCCCTGTATCCCTTTAGTATAACTTTCATTGTTTTTTCAGTCATTGTTTTGCTGTTGTTTGCTTCTTCAGTGAACTCAACTTCATTCTATGGTTTCTGCTTCTTTTATATATAATATATATTAATTTATATATTTATATGTTATATAAATATATAAATATATATTTGTGTGTGTGTTTTACTGGGGATTGAATTCAGAGGTATTCTATCTCCAAGCTACACCCCCAGGGTCTCACTAAGTTGTGGAGGGCCTCACAAAGTAGCTGAGGCTGGCCATGAACCCAGATCATCCTGTCTCAGCCTCCTGAGTACTGGGATTACAAGTGTGCACCACCACACCTGGCTCTTTCATATATATTTTTAAATTTAGAAATAAAATAGGGAATCAAAGACCTGGAAATTAGACCAAGGACTTTGCAATTACTAGAGGAGGGCATAGGACTAATGCTCCAATATATAGGTACTGGTATAAACTTTCTCAGTAAGAACCCCAAAGCTCAGGAAATTAAAATAAAAATTAATAAATGGGATGGCATTAAATTAAAAATTTCTTCTTATCAAAGGAAACCGTAGAGCCTACAGAATGGAAGAATATCTTTGCTAGCTATTCCTCTGATAGAGGACTAATACCTAGAATATGTAAAGAACTGAAAAGACTACACTAAAAAAAAATAACCCAATCAAAAATGGGCAACTGAATTTAATAGACACTCACAAAAGAACAGATACAAATGGCCAATAAACACATGGAAAAATGTTCAACATCATTAGTGATCAGGGGGATCTAAATCAAAACTACACTGAGATTCTATCTAAGCCCAATCAGAATGGCAATCATCAAGAAGTCAAATAACAGTAAATATTGGCGAAGATGTGGGGAAAAAATAGGAACTCTTGTATACTGTTGGTGGGCTTCCAAACTAGTCCAGCCTCTATGGAGATCAGTGTGGTGATTCCTTAGAAAACTGGGAATTGGATCTACCACATGATGGGGCTATACCACTCCTGGGTATCTTTCCAAAGGGGTTGAAACCAGAGAACTACAGTAATATATGCATACCCATGTTCATTGCAACACAATTCACAATAGCCAAATTATGGAACTAACCTAGGTGTCCATAAACAGATGAATGAATTACAACATTATGGGAAATACACACAATGGAATTCTACTCAGCAATAAAAAAGAACAAAAATATACCATTTGCAGGAAAATGAATGGATCTGGAGAACATTAAGTGAGATGAGCCAGTCACAGAAAGTAAAGGGTCATATGTTTTCTATAATATGAGGAAGCTAGGGAGTAATGGAGCTACCTGAAGGACTCCAGATAAAGGAAGATAAACCCCAGTGGAGAGGTGGAGGAGGTCTAAGGGAGGGAGATGTGGAGGGAAGGGAGACTTAATGAAGAAAACACTTCCATTGATGCTATGTACATATACGAAATTATCAATGCCAAGCTCATTACTGGGAAGAAAAGGGAGTGAGGTGGGATCCTGGAAGGAGGTGATCAAGTGCTATGTGCATGTATGTCCCTGTCACTCTGAACTTAACATTATGATGTGAGACCAAAATGCACCAATAAAAGTGTATTTTAAAAAAGAAATAAAATGAAGACAAAGATGTGCTACCCTGCCCTGATAACATTGAAAAAGAGTAGTTAATCCAGTAAAGTTTATTTGGTGCCAAGAGTTCTTTTTTCTGATGAGTTTTATATTTTATTTTTAAATTATTATTTTAACTATATAAATTTATGGGGGTACAGTGATATATGTATATAATGATGAAATCAGGTTAGTTAATACCTTATCCTTAAATATTTAAAAAATTAATTAACATATAATTGTACATATTTATTTGTACAGGAGGCCAAGGTTCTTTAAATAATTAAAAAATGTATGACACAATTTTGAATACTAGATTGACAGCTCACTGGAAATGATTTGAAAAGTTCCTAGCCAGGCACAATGGCACACAACTGTGATCCCAGTACTTGGGAGGCTGAGACAGGAGGATCACAGCTTCAAGGCCAGCCTCAGCAACTTAACAAGACCTTATTTAAAAAAAAAAAAAAAGATAAGTGCTAGGAGGCAGAATGCCCCTAGGTTCAATTCTAGGTACAAAAACAAGTAAATAAATAAATAAAATTCCCTAAATAAGTCTGTTGTGATAATAACACTAACAATGCTTCACGGGGCTTGGGAAAGCATTGCTGTTTGTCAATATGCCTCAACTTTGTGTCACAGTTCCCTGTTCTAACCACATACACTTAAATAGGACAGAAGAACAGCCAGCCATTCTATATAATTGTGTGACATTATTTGGTAACATTAGTTTGATGCTTTTGAAATTGAAAAAACAATTAAAACTTTTATTGGCCCGTTGTAGTCTCACATCATAATGTAGTTGATAGTGATAGTAACATACATGCACACAGCACTTGGTGAGCTTCCCCTGGATCCTTCTCCATTCCCCCCTTTCCCTATACGGGATATTGAAATTGTTAAAAGATTTATTGAGTTGTAATTGATATACAAGGAACTCCACATATTTAATGTGTACAATAACACCTGTGATATCATCATAACAACCAAGGCCATAGACATGTGCAATGCCTCCCAGGTTTCTTTGAGTCCCCCTTTTTTGTGGTAAGAACATGTAACATGAGATCTACCCTCTTAGAAAATTTTGGAATGCATAATACCTTATCGGTTAACTATAGGTACTGTGTTATATAGCAGATATCTGGAACTTGACCATCTGGCATAACTGATACTTTATACCCATTGAACAACTGCCCTGTTCCAGCAACTTGCTTGATGTTACCTCATACCTCTTCTCCATTACAACAACCTCAGCTTGTTAGGATTCTGGGTAAAAAAGCAGTTTTAATAAAATTTTGAATACTGTAGAAATGTATGTAATGTATGAACCACATAGCAGGCACTCAAAAATGGTAGTTATTAATTTTATAATGTTCATATTACAATTAAAAGTGTTTCCTAACACCTTCAAAAATCATATAGATTTTAGGACTGGGGATGTAGCTCAGTGGTACAGTGATCACCTAGCATGCACTGGGCCCTGAGTTCCATCCCCAGCAGTGCACGCACACAGGTTTTAATGTCTCAGACTAACAGATGAGTCATAGTGTGTGGGGAGCAAAAAAAAAATTCTCAGAATAAGTTTTGCTGTAGTGCACATCAAACCACATCTCACACAATGACCTCCACTGAACACATCTGCCGAGTTTTCATCTCATTTGTGTTCCCTGGGATGTGGTAATTATCTGTAACTACCAGAGGCCTAGGAAAAAGCTTCTTTCAAAAACACAATCTTCTCTCAAAATGGGACTAGCATTTCCATTAGCAAGCATATCTCCTGAGTGTGACAAGGCCGTAAAGTTGCCCTCCTTATTTTTTCCAGCATATACATTATTTTGTCTCTCTCTCATCTCCTAATTGCCACGTTAAATGTCATGGAAGTAAACTGACATCTGAGGATTTTCTCCTTCTAAAATCTTTTCAAGATGCTGAACAAATACTATTATATAAGGCGAAAGTTGGAAAGACTGAGCAGACCTAAAGAGAGTTGAATTGTGAAGTAAAATTTCAAATGAAATGAACCTGATAGGTACATATTGGTATACATAATTGTTAAGGTGCCATATGTTAATTAGGGTTAAGTTGGCATGAGTGATCCACATTAGCTACTTCTATACATAGCTGAGACTGAATGCTTCTTTCTGCTTTGTTAATTCTCCGGTCACTGATATTTCTATTAATGAAGTAACAAACACCCACATTATACTCTATTAATGAAGTAATAAAACATCACATTATACTGTTTATTTGCTTACTGGTTACTTCTGGTTTCAAAGGATGAGGTGTTCTTCCTTTCTGATATGCATGCTTCTGTCATCTTCTTGGGAACATACCACCACCAATGCTCTTTCTCCCCTCACTCAAATCTGTCCCTCTCTTTTCAGCATGCCCAAACCCCTAGAACTTGTCTCCTCTTCATGCTACCACTAAACCTCTCATTGTCTCCAATTTCTCATTTTGAGTTCATTCTTCCTCCCTCTGCAACCAAGCTCTCCCCTCCCCTGTACCCTTGTAACTGCTCTGGCAAATATCACTAAGGATATCATCAAGGTTGACCAATCTGATGAATTCCTCTTGGCCTGTATCCTCTACAACCTCTCATAGCTCAGACTTGTGTGTATGTCTATGTGTGTGTGTGTGTGTGTGTTAATAGGGATTGAGTCCAGAGGCATTTCTACTTCCAAGCTATATCCCAAGCCCTTTTTTAAATTATTTGTTTTGAAACACGGTCTCACTAGTTTGCTGAGAGCCTTGCTAAGTTGCTGTTCTTGAACCTGTGATCTTCCTGTCTCAGCCTCCCAAGTACTGGGATTACAGGAGTGTGCCACCACACCCCACACAAACTGTTGCTAGCCTCATCCATCCTGAAACTTTGTCCTCCCTCCTCTTCCTTGATACCATTCCCTGCTGGCTCTTGTTGGCTTTCCTCAGGGTTCTCTCTTCATTCTTCTCCTCTCTTTGCTCTGCAAATTCTCCCTGGGAGAGACAATTCACTTCCATGGCTTTCACCAACAATATGTACATAATGCCCATGCTCTCATCTCCTCCTTGACCTCTCCCCTGAACTCCAGCTCTACGTTCCCAATTCTCATTGAACATCTGCACTTGAGTGACTCATAGGTGCCTCCAATTCACCTTGTATCTGCTCACACTCATTCTTTTCTTCTCCTTGGTCCAGCCAATAGTATTGCCTAAACTAGAAATCTGGAAGTCATTCTCAGTTCTCCCTAATCTCTGGCTACCCATATTTTATTCCTTCCATTTCTGAAATGTCTCTGGAATTCTTATTCTCCTCTTCTTCCCCCACACCTTGTGAGCTGGCTTCAGGACCTCTGTATGTTTTACATGTAGTTCTTCTCCTCCTGTCCCTACCAAGTCTGCTGACTTCAGGCACACTGAAATTCTTAACCTTCACTGGTTGTCCAATAATCTTTTTACATTAAGGAGAAGAGTCTAACTTACAGTTCTGAAATGAATTTCTTATATTGTATAAAATGCCATCTGCATTCAACTTACAGCATATGCAGGCTCCAAGCCAATTATGCTACATAACTGAATATTCAGAACCTGGAGGCCCCAGGGCTGACGGATTGCAATATGTTTTCTTGCACTAACAGGACCCAGATAAGCCCCTTTTGGTCCCTGGCTTATTGGCCTGTGACATGCTCCCCTGCCCCTCTCTGGAAGTATGATGCAGATTTTAAAAGATACATTAATGACTAGATTTCATTCGGGGAAGTCTTGACTTGTTCTGTGTAATGGGGATTTATAAAAAGAAAATGCCCATTCTCTCACCCAAAGCAAAATGGAACCCCATAGTGAGCTGGAAAAAGCAAACCTAATTCCTAGCAGCAGCCTTTCCTAATGTTCTCCACTCAGCCCATTTGGAGAGAATGGATCTGATTGCAGGTTCGCTCAGCTCATTGTTAAAGATTATTCAGATTTAACAAAGGTGTATTTTTAAAATGTTTCTGTCTCATTGTTACATTTTTCTTTGAAACAAGAAAGCATACAGTATTTCTTGTATCTTTCCTTCATTTCTCTGGCCATAGCCCAAATGGAGATCTTGACTACATCATTTTTTTGGAGATTAGAAGCTGTCTCCATTCCCATGTTAGTCTGCATGCCTGCTCTTTCTAAAACCATTCACTCAGTTTTTTCATGTAGCCTGTCAGTTCATCAGTCAGTTAATAAGCATTTGCTGAGTAGCAGCTGTGCATTGGCCATTGTGCTAGGCCCCGGAGATGGGAAGGATGGAATCAGATCCCCCCAAAAGGTCCACAATTCAGTTGGAGGAGATGGACACCTCTGCCTGGAGAGTCCTCCTTCTTTTCTCTGTGTGAGCAATTTCTTGTCTTTCAACATCTAACTCAAATATCACAGCACAGTGGTTTGCTGCTAATCTGTGCCCCTCCAGCACTTCATATGCATCACTTGTGTGCTTACTGTATTGGATTGGATATTCTCTACTATCTCTAGGTGGAGAGCCCTTTGAGAACAGGGACTGTGATATACTGAGTTTTCAATATGCAGGGCTTAGTGCTTCAGAGATGGCTCAAACAATATCTGTCAAATCTAGTAACCCAACAAGAGAAAGTTGATGCTAAACTGAGTTCCAAGTGGAGTGCTGTTGGAGAGCAGGACTCTCATTTGCTCTGAGTTCCTCTTCTCTAGCCAGGCAAACGTGCTTTCCATGCCACGCATAATCATTGATTAACCTATCTCTGACACCTATAAACCTTGCTATTGGCTCACCACTAGTTGGCAGCCCAGCCAATGTCAACTCACTTGGACATTTTGTTAAAATGCAGATTCTGAATCAGTAGATTCCCAAGTGGGGCCTGGGAGTCTGCATATCCAACAAGCTCCTGGGTGAAATCCAATGCTGCTAGTCTAAGAACCACACTTTGAGAAACAGACTCTAGCAAATTTTCCCTATTTTCAGGTCTTCTGGTCACATAGGTGAGGACCACCATCTACTACTGTGTAGAATTGCCTGGTTTACTGAGGTACCTGCCTCAGTAGAACAGTGACAACTGAAACCTAAGCCCTACTCAACAACCTCTGCCCCCAGTTACTGGCCAAATATGATGAGAGGAAGTGGCACATTCCCCCATTTTTTTCCACTTCCCACAAAGGTTCTGTGAGTTATGTGCACCTTCAGGCTTGCACCCATCAGATACCATTTCCTCATTCATACACAGATACCATATAGTCTAGCAGCTTTGGCCATGAGTGACACTCCAGTCCACCTCACCATTTATCCTTTGTTCCTTTCTGACTGATCATTCATGTTGATGGTTCTATATATGGTTTAATTCTGCTCTGTCGCTTTTCTGCATGCCCAGCATTTACTGCTACGTGAGAAACAACAGGATGGCAAAGAGTACAACACTCCTCATCAAAGGACGTGGGCTCTAACTCTGGCAGCTGCTGCTTCTTTTAAAAAACTAACTTTAGGACTTCAGGCAGGGTGCATAAACCCTCTGAGCCTTAGTTTCCTCATTTATCAAATGAGGTTTGTCCTGCTTCTCTGACTTCTATGGGTTATTGTGTGGATCAAAGCGATAACCTAGGAGAAAACCCTTTGTAAATTGTAAGGTTTTGTACAAATGTTAAGGATTATTACGAAGGGGTTATGAGGCATGTCTTTAAATCCCTTTATAATTCTCCCCAGCTCAGGAGCATGGTGCCCTGTATGTAGTGGCTTCAGAACCTACTACTGGTTGACAGCCTGCAGGAGAGAGTGCTCTCTGGATTCTTTCTAACAAATTCTAGCTTATCTTGGTGAATAGCAATGTGTGCCAAGTTTCGTAGAAACTATAACCCATCTCCATCATCTTGCATAGTAGGCAAGAAGATGGCATCTATAATGTAATCACAGTGGTTTAACAGGAATTAGGCAATATAGAAACATAAAGCTAAGACACCAAATTTTGTGTGCATGGTTCCTAAAGGAATCTTTCACTGATCATTTTTTTTTTCAGATTCAGAGGGTTGACTCACCTGTTTATATGCTAAAAAGATCCCCCTTATTTTGATTTCTGAATACTTTCTCTCCTAGTAGTCAAACTTTGCTTTTTAATATGATGAAAGGTTGGAACCTTTCCCAATGACAAGGAAATGAGGGAATATAATGGAATGATGTCTTGTAATTTTTATAACTTCCAAATAGCAAATGAGAGAGTCGTTCATTTATTCACTGAAGTTTCCTTCCAGAATCACAGAATTACTCCTCCTACACAGCAATTAGAAGAAGATGGATGTTTAAGCAATAGCTGTAACTTGTCTTTCTGGGGAGGATGGGACTGGGTTTAAGCTGTTGGCAATGAGAAAAGTTCATTAATAAATAAATATTTTAAGAGCCAGGTGTGGTGGCGCACGCTTGTAATCCCAGCATTCGGGAGGCTGAGACTGGAGGATCCGGGTTCGAGGCCAGCCTCAGCTACCTAGTGAGGCACTCCGCAACTTAGTGAGACTCGGTTTTCAAAATAAAGAATAAAAAAAATAGGGCTGGGGGTATAGCTCGGAGGTAGAATGCCTCTGAGTTCAATCCCCAGTACCGCAAAAGAAAGAAAGAAAGAAAGAAATATTTTAGATATTACTTCTGTATATTCTGAAAAGGTTTTCTAAATTGAGAAGTTAAATAAAGCATTACTGTAATTTATAAGGTTTTTCTTTTAAAAGGAAGCCAAGCTAAATAGTCTAAATATTTGTATTTTAAGTGTTAATCTTTGCTTCAAAAATATGGTTTTGGGAGGGAGACATTTTGCATTAATCACTTTTCAAACTCGTGGCTGGGCAGTTCAGTGGGTAGGAACAGAGAGCTAACAATGCCACATTCAGTCCCTTTGTAGACCACTTCCCTCTGTCAGAGCCAAGCACTGTCTGAGAGAGTAACTTGTGTGTGTGTGTGTGTGTACACACATGTCACTGGGTACTGAACCTAGGGGCATTCTACCTCTGAGATACACCCCCAGCCCCTTTTATTTATTTTTGAAACAGAGTCTCACTAAATTGCTAAGAGACTAGCTAAGTTGTTGAGGCTGGCCTCGAACCTTATGATCATCCTGTCTCAGTCTCCCAAGTACTGGGGTTATAGCTGTGCACCACCACACCCACTGACAATAACTTCCAACAACTTCTTTATCTTTAGTTCCTAGTTCATTCAGGTGCCTCCTTTTCTGATGGGATTCCTGATTTTTCTTATCTTTCTTTTGCCGTATCTGGGTATATTTTCTTCTCTTTATCTCTGGTTCATTCTCTTATCTGTTTCTATCTCTCTCTCTCGTTTGTTTGTTTGTTTTTTACAGTAAACCTCTACAAATTCTCCTCAGAAGTTGGTGGCTGTTAGATTTAAGGACAGCTGACTCACTTAATAGCATATCTCAGTGGGCAAATGTTACTTCCTTTTTCATGTTGAAACTTTCTTTTTTACACTTTTCTTCATCTCTACTTGATATTTTTTCCTCACTGATGTCCTTTACTGGTTAGTTCTGAGAAAGGAATAACAAAAAATTAATGAAGAAGGACATCACGTCTGTTAGTATCCTGTGTATTTCAGCTTTTCTGAGAGTATTGTTGTTTTGCTGAGGGTTATTTGTTTCTGCCATGAGTGAAAAAGCATAAAATGGGATTTCGAAGATGTACTTTATCTCTTAATGCTCGAAACCAAGAGATTAGTTGTTATAACAAAACCATTCCCTTGCTATCCTCTTCAATAACCTCCCTAATCCAAGTATACATGATTTTTAGGCCACGTCAAATCCTTTTTCGAAAAAAAAAAAGATGCATGTAAAAAAGAGATTTATTTTGCTTTCTCTGCTGTTTAAATGTTTTACAGGTTGTGTTGCTTTCCATCATTCATTCATGAACTTATCATTCTTAATCATTCATTAATTATTCATTAATTCAATAAACATTTATCTAGAGAGCTGCACCTTGTACTGGGCCCTTTGGCAGGCCATGAGGACAGAAATATAAATGGAACAAAGATGAAAAATACCTAACCTGGGTGTAAGGGAAAAACATAACTACTCTCAGACCTTACACATTAGTAAGAGACATGGACAGTACATGGACAAGTACAATGTAACATATCACTTATGTGCTATGAAGGATACAAGTAAAGTTTGTGAGAACACAGAAGATACAGTGATTAATTCTAAGTCTGGGAGGATGAAGAAGACTTGGCCCAGAAGATAATTTGTAAGCTGATTTTGAAAGATGGGTTGATTGATCTGGACTAAGACGTAGGGAAAAAGCATTTCAGGCTGATGGAACAGCATAAGGAGAACCTTAGAGATGGAAACTGTTTGCTGCATCTATGTAGTTAGATGAGTGGAGGATGGCAAGACGAGGCTGGAAAGGCAATTGGAACACTGAGAGGTCAAACTAAGGTTCTTAAGGATCGCTCAGCACTCCAGAACCTTCCCAGTTGGCTTTTAACCCTCTTTCCAGCTATTCCAATTGTGGTCTGCCATTTTCTGTCCCATTTCTGTTGACAAGGTATAGGGACTGGGCTGTTTTCCATAGCTTGATCCTCAGAACTCAGTAAGGACTTGGACTTCAGTTTATTTTTGCTTCTGGATGCTTTGGATCATTCCTATCTTACACTCTAGCTCTTAGGATTCAAAGTATACAACCTTTAGCCTGTATCCTGGTTAAGTCCCTATTACCATCTCTAACTTCCCTGCATTCCCAAAGAGGGAAAGGAAGGAATGTGTTCAGTCAGGGTTTCTGCCTATCACATGATGCCTTAGGACTGTGCCTAGAGCAGTCTATCTTGTTCCTAGAGGTTGTGTGGGTTCTTGCAATAAAGATCACCCCAAGAAGAGAATAATAATGGAACTAGATGGGTGGGTGTGGTGGTGCACATCTATAATCCCAGTAGTTGAGAGGGTGAGACAGGAAGATTACAAGTTCCAGGTCAGCTTCAGCAACTTATTGAAGCCCTGTTTCAAAAGGGGGGGGGCTAGGGTTTAGCTTGGAGGGTCTCCAGATGAAAAGGAGAGACCCTCGATAAGCAAATAAGTTGATTTAATCGAAGGGGATGGATGGGGGGACACCCTAAGGCTCATGATGTACTTACACAATCATATCAAGGTCACTCACTGAACTGAACCTGAGAAGGAGGGAGGGCGAGGGAGTGGGGTGGGAATTGGGGAAGGGGTCAAATGAGAAATGTGTGCAAATATGTCGTTAACAATTTGTACCTAACAAAGATGTATGCTTATAATACACGAATTACTACAATAAAAAATAATAAACTACAAAAAAAAACCCTTAAACCGACCAATAACAGTCAAAGAGATAGAAACAGCAATAAAGAGTTTACCATCAAACAAAAGCCCAGGGCCAGATGGATTTCCAAGTGAATTTTACAAAACATTTTTAGAAGAGCTAATCCTAAATACTCCTCAAGCTATTCCGTGAAATAGAAAGAAATGGGACCCTCCCAAATACATCCTATGAAGCCAACATCACACTAATACCAAAACCATGACCAAGTCGGGTTCATCCCAGGGATGCAAGGCTGGTTCAACATCCGAAAAACAATCCATGTAATTCACCACATAAACAGAATCAAAGACAAAAATCACATGATCAACTCAATTGATGCTGAAAAAGCATTTGACAAGATCCAACACCCATTCATGCTAAAAGCACTTCAGAGAATCGGAATAGAAGGAATGTACCTCAACATCATAAAGGCAATATTCAATAGGCCCACAGCCAATATCATATTAAATGGAGAGAAACTGCAAGAGTTTCCACTAAAAACAAGAACAAGACAACGATGTCCATTATCACCTCTTCTGTTCAATATAGTACTCGAGACTCTAGCCAGAGCAATAAGGCAAGAGAAGGAAATCAAAGGGGTAAAAATAGGGAAAGAAGAACTAAAACTATCCCTTTTTGCAGATGACATGATACTATACTTAGAAGACCCAACAAACTCAACCAAAAAACATAGAACTGATCAACAAATTCATCAAAGTGTCTGGATACAAAATCAATCTTAAAAAATCAGAAGCTTTTCTATATGCCAACCATAAATCAGCCGAAAAAGAAATCCAGAAAGCAATTCCACTCACAATAGCACACTGTAAAATAAAATACTTAGGGATAAACCTAACCAAGGAGGTTAAAGACCTCTATAAGAACTATAAAAAGGTGAAGAAATAAATTGATGAAGAACTTAGAAGATGGAAGGATCTACCATGCTCTTGAATAGGCAGAATAAATATCATCAAAATGGCCACCCTCCCAAAACTGATCTACAAATTCAATGCAATACCCATGAAATTGCCAAGGACTCTCCTCACAGACATAGAAAAATCAGTCCTTAAATTCATCTGGAAAAACAAAAAGCCCAGGATAGCCAAAGTTAGTTCTTAGCAATAAAAACCATGCAGGAGGTATCACAATACCTGACTTCAAACTCTACTACAAAGCCACAGTAATAAAAACAGCATGGTATTGGCACAAAAACAGACACATAGACCAATGGAGCAGAATAGAAGACTCAGAAACAGACCCACAGGCTTACAGTCAATTGATTTTTGACAAAGGAGCCAAAAACATACACTGGAAAAAAGATAGCCTCTTTAACAAATGGTGTTGGCAAAACTGGTTAACCATATGCAGGGAAATGGAAATAAACCCCACTTTCTCACCCTGCACAAGAGTCAATTCCAGGTGGATCAGAGACCTGGAAGTCAGGCCAGAGACCTTGCAGCTACTTGAAGAAGGCATAGGCCCAACACTTCAATACATAGGCACAGGTAAAAACTTTCTCAACAAGACCCCAAAAGCACAAGCAGCTCAAAGGAAGATCAATACATGGGATTAATTTGATATTTTAGAAAATTGAGTTTTGAAACCTCAAGATTTGTCATAAGGACAAATATCACAATAGTATGACACTCATTCCTTCTGAGAAAAGGAAATAGGAAAATGTGAATGACTGAAGGGCAATAAAGATGGGTTGATTTTGATGTAAAATATATGTCATTTTCCTGAACTTCTTATATATCAGATATGGAGAAAAGATTAAAGACATGTGATTGATATCTTTAGGAATTTTAGTAATCATTCATATTTTTCCAATTTTAGAAATTTGTTTTCCTTTCTTCCAGGTTAGCATAGTAAATGACTCATAGGTTGGGTTTTCTTAAGACATATGTGGATTTGGATTCAGGCTTGGCCACGTATTAGTCATGTTACCTCAAGAAACTAATTTTATTTCTTAGGGCCCTAATTTTCTCTTCTATAATATGGAGATAATAAGTAGTATTAATATTATAAGGGTGTTGTAAAGTAAGATAATGCATAGTAGGCACTCAGCACAGTGCCTGGTACATAGTACACATTAAGTATTTATTTTGCTGTTGTTAATGTTCTCATTATTACTTTACTTATTTATTTATTGCAGTACTGGGGATTGAATCACGGGGCATTCTACCTCTGAGCTACACCTCCAGACCTATTTCTTATTCTTTATTTTGAAACAGGGTCTCACTAAGCCGTGGAGGGCCTCACTAAGTAGCTGAGGCTGGCTACGAACCTGCGATCCTCCTGTCTCAGCCTCCCAAGTACCGGGATTTCAGGCATGCACCACCATGCCCAGCTCATTATTACTTTATGATGAACCTTCTGATATCTTCATTTCCAGTTCTCTTCTTCCTTCCTTTCTTTTCTTTTTGGTATTAAGGATTGAACACAGGGACACTCTACCACTTACACCCCAATCCCTTTTTATTTTGAAACAGGGTCTCATGAAGTTGCTGGGGCTGGCTTCAAATCTGGGATCCATTTGTCTCAGCTTCCCAAGTACTTGGATTACAGGTGTATGCCACCATGCCCAGATGCCCAAATTCTTTTCTTAAAATGGTGTCATTTCAGTATCTTCAAGGTGATCAATAGTAGGAAGGCTGAGAGATTAAAAAACCTCACAGAATGAAATAAAGGCCATTGATTATTTCTACTTAAAAGTTCAGTACTATGACTGACACCATTTAGAGAACAATTACTGATCATCAAGTTCCCACTCATTTCCCTGACCTTATCCCCAAGAAATGATCCAGGAATGATGGATATACAGAGTTACCAATGACTTGTGTTCAATATTTCCTCCATTACCTATATACCTCAAAATTCCAGGAAAAGGATATTTCAGACTAAACAGAAAACACAATTTCCATTGGCCAGAATTACCTAACTAGCCTTGTAAGGCTCTGTAGTTTCAAGGAAGCTGTCACTGCACTCTATAATTATTGCCCAAAGGGTTGGTATCTATCATGGTTTAGCTATAGAATGTCCCCTGAAAAGCTCATGAAGTAATATTCAGAGTTGATATAATTAAGTCATGAGGGTTGTAATCTCATTCATGGATATATCCATTGCAATGGATTTACTGGGTGGTGACCTAAGCAGGTGAGGTGTGGCTGGAGAAGGTAGGTCACTGGAGATGTGATCTTGGAGACTGTGCCTGTGTTTCTGAATCTCCTTTCTTGCTCTCTCTTTCTTCTGGCCTTCTTAACATGAGAGCAGAGCCCTTACTCTTTCCCTCTTTCTGCTTCCCACTGCCATGCCCTGAGCTCTGTAGATGTAACCCTGCCTGACGTGGACTGAATTTCTGAAATCTCCAGAACTGTGAGCAAATAAATCTTCCTTCTTCTAGGTTGTGTGGCAAGTTGTTTTGGATTACAGCAGTGAGAATGCTCACTGAAACAGTACACTAACTGTTGCACTCTTATGTAAGAGCACTGGCACTGACTCATATCAGGCATGATTGCTATTCTGTACCAGGGAAGAAAATTTGTCTGGCCCAAGTAGCTATATTTTTGATAAAAGTATAGAACCTTACCATCCTCAAAAATGTCTCTTTTAAAATCCCAAGCCATTGCTAATGGAGCAATATAACAGGCCACACTTATTTAGTGTGATTATTGTATCTGGGCTGTTTAGAAAGCCTTGGTGGAATAAGGGAATGTATGTAATGACCAACAAAAATTTTTTACCAACTGACTATCCCCCTTTAAGTTCCACATAAAGAATTATTTATAGCAATTGTGATTCTCTTCTATTTATTAATACTGCTAGGCAAGTAGGAAGAGATGCTTTTGCAAGATAGTTTGACACAGATTTCCTCTATGCCGCTCATTCTAATATTCTCAAAAGCATGAGATATAAAATCTGATGATTTGAAACATATCATGGTTTCTCCAGTCTTGCCAGTAAGAATGGATCTGCATTTCCAGTAATAAACTGCTTGTTTCTAGCTCCTACATGACCTTGAAATTCTTTAAGAAATGCTTCACATGTACCCACAACTAATTCCATTTCCTTGTAGGCATCTGTTGGACATCTCTGTATATGATGGGCACCTACATAGTCATAGCTATTTCCCACTGCTTCTGGAATACCAAAGCTACAGAGTCCTCTCCTTCCCAGTAGACCAAGATGTCTCTCTATCTTTCTTAATACTTTTGTTTTTACAACACATCAAAAGAGAACTTGAACAGGGCTGTTGTCCAGAAGCTTTCATTGACAGATGGATGTTTCTTAAAAATCATGAGGCCAGGCAATATCACCTAGTAAGAGTGTGTAGATGAAAAAAATAGTGTGTAGGTCCAAATCCTCAAGAATCACAATATTTAGAGGTCAGGTAGAATAGGAGGAGCCCACATTGGGAAGGACACTGGGAAGGAGTGACTGGCAAGTTAGAAGGAAAACCAGAAAGTAAAATGTCAGAGATAAGCTGGCTGTGGTGGCACATACCTGTAACCCCAGTACTTGGGAGGCTGAGACAGGAGTATTTCAGGTTTGAGGCCAGCCTTCAGCAACTTAGTGAGACTGTCTCAAAATAGGGCTGGGAGTGTCTCTCAGAAGTAGAACACCCCTAGGTTCAATCTCCAGTGCCAAAAAAAAGTCACAGACACCAAGAGTGGAGAGGGTTTCAAGAAGCAAGTAGTCAATGGTCTGTAATACTACTGATTGGTCAAGTAATCTGAGGATCCTAAAGCAAAGGCAAAACAAAGATGATAGGTGAGATTATTCCAGAACTATCTCAGTGGAGTAATGCATAAGGAAGCCAAATATGAGGAAGCTGAGGAAGAAATGACAGAGAAGAAAGTGGAGACAGCACAGGACATGGAAACAGCTACAGAGTTTTGCTGTGGAGGGGAGCAAGGAACTCTTGGCAGGATGTGGGGCTACAGGGTTTCTAAAGATGGGAGGTAATTGAGTATGGCCAAATGCTTATGAGATTGTTCTAATAGAGATGGAACAATTGAAGATGTAGGAAAGAGGGGATGAGTACATAAATTAGCACCTTTAGTAGGTGGGAAGGGTTGGATTACAGGTGGAGTTTGATCTTTGTTAGGATGAGGGAGATGTACTTCATTGTATCAATAAGGAGGAGAATACTGGTGAACATGAAGATGGAATTATGACTTTGGTGATGAGAAGATTTTCATTTACTTATCATATATCAGGCACTGTTCTAGGCTATATCTGAGGCTACTGCAAGACAGACCATCCTTTCTCTCACACCATAAAGTCCTCATTCTAAAGAAGGAGACATATAATGAAAAATTGAAAATATAAATGTTATGAAATTTCAGAGAGAGATAAATGTCATGAAGAAGCATAAAGTGGGCTAAGGGGTTTTTTGGTAGACTGTGTATATGGAAAGTTGAAATAGCCATTTAAAAATGGGTAATCAAAGAAGCCTTCTCTATAGAGTGAAGACTTAAAAAAAAGTATAAAGGGACAATATGGGAGAGGTAGCCTAAAAGTCTTGGGGTGAACACAAGACCCCTGTGGGAAAATAAATGTATAAATGAACCCTAGTAAAGAAGAGTAGGAGTCAGGATTGGAGGGTAAGCATGGGAAGTTTATGAACATCCTTGAGGCCATAACAATGACTTTAGATGACATTCCAGGAGTAATAGGAAGGATTGTAGGATTTTAAGTAGAGGGTTCACATGATCTGATTTACTCTTTAAAATGATCACTCTGTCTATTCTACAGAGAATGGGTTGTAGAATTGTGGAACATTAAGCTTCTTAGGAGCTGGAATAGAGTAGCTGAAAAATTGGATTTAACCATCATTGAGGTCCTTCCAGGTAATCCTGATCCAGGAAAAGAGAGGCCAGCCGTTTGAAGATATATTCAAGAGGATGATCATAGTATTAGATTATGGAATCTAAATTGGGTAAGGAAGAAAGTAAAGACATGAATGTTTCAACTGGTTAGTAAAAAAGTGGTTAATGATTTGGAGATACAAATAAGAATCAAAGAATGGTTAGAGTGGATGACCTCAGGGATGTGAGCAAGAAGGGTTGAAGGTAATAGAAAGTAGTATGCTCGAAGTCGAAATATTGTAGCTGATGCATATATTTTTTATAACAACAAGGTCTAAGGTATGACCATGAGAACAAATGTTCAAAGTGGGATGAAAGAAAAAAGGGGTGGAGAAAAAAAGAGATGGTCATAGATCTGAGTGCCTAGGGAGTTGGATGTTCTATACTTAGGTGTTGAAGTTACAAAGTATATCAAGAGTTTGGACTGAGAAGGTAGTAAGACAGGCACTGACGTCTTTGATGAATGACTGGGAAGATAATAGATAACTGCAGTAAGGCAAGGATTTGTGTTTTGTAGATTCCGTTATTTCAATGAAATATGAAGTGAGGGCCTCAGTGGAGAAAGAATGAGGAGTGTAGGGAGTTGGAGAAGAGAGAAGGTATGAAATAATTATATTGGGGGGATGAGAAAATGAATTTACCAGGGCTTCCTCTTGGTATTAAGATCCATTTCATATTTGTGATCATGAATTTTTATTTTTGGTACTGGGGATTGAACCCAGGGGCATTCTAACTCTGAGCTAAATCCCCAGCCCTTTTTTATTTTTCTTTTGGAAACAGGGTCTCACTAGGTTGATGACAGCCTTGCTAGGTTGCTGAGGCTGGTCTCATACTTGTGATCCCTCTGTCTCAGCCTCCCAAGTACTGGGATTACAGGCATGCACCACCACTGCAAGCTTGTAATCATGAATTTAAAGTGAAGGTAGCCATCCCAGTTCTGTGAGTCTCCAGAAACATCGATTGGTCAGGGGCTGAGTTTAATCAGAGTTGTTTTTTTGCATGGTGAATACTATGTAGAGGAAGGAAGGGAGGGAAGGAGGAGAGAGGGGCTTGGAGAATGCAAAGGGAGTTTCAGAGAAGTGATTAAAATAATTCTTTACGGAGTCTACACCAGACAATGAAGGGAAGATGGGAGAAGACTGAAGAGTTGAGAAAATGAAATGAGTCAGTGTATTAGAAGTTTCAAAGAAGCCAAAGAATTCAGACATGACTGAATCCTAGTTTAGATTCACATTTGAATTTAATCTTCCAATTGAATCCATTGTGTAGAAACAGAGTATTCAAGTATTAGTATGATGGTTGATACAATGAAATATTCTAAATTACTGGATAGTTATACAGCCTTTGACTTTACTTTAGCTACATAAATGAAAGTTCTAAAGACCTAAAGACTTCTTAAAATCTATTGAGAATGCATTTTGGGATGTCCAGTCCAGTCAGATTTTGCAGACCTTGTTTCTCCAGGTCCCAGCAAACTTTAGTCAATTGACACATCTGAGTGATACTCACAAAGGTAGTTGACTCCGAATCTATGCAGTTTTGCTACTGAAACTACAATATTACCAGTTCCCTGCTTCACAGTACACTCTGTAGAGGAACAAGTTCTCCCAGGAGAGAGAACATTTTATTCATGCCACCCAGAGTAACAAATGCATTCTTTGAGGTCTTTGAACTCAAGACCCAAGGCACAAATATGTTTTCTTGGCTTCCTTCATCCCTAGAGTGAGTCTTCAGTCATCCTGAAGCATGCTCCTACTCCATAGCCAGGGGTTAGGAAAGTCCTTGGGATGATTCTTTATTCCAGAACATAAATCCTAGTACCTAGGAGACTATCAGTCTCAAAATTCCTTTTGTGATTCCTTTCAAGAGGCCAGTTGGCCCTCATTTATGTAAGAATTCAGGTGTTCTGGCCAGTCAGTGACTGGCAGATCAAGTTCCTACCCTTAAACTTGCTTCACTTAAAAAGAAATTTTCAAAGTATCAAGAGATTCTTTTTAAGCCAGTTCACTATTATCTGTGTGTTAGCCAGTTAATCAGTTATAAAGCCTTATAAGGGAGGTTGCTTAATATAAGTTAGCACATAGACTGCATGTAAACCAATCTAGTCCCTGCCACTTACCAGCTGTGGCCTTTGGTAAGTGCCTAATATAAGTCTCAGTGTCACATCCACAGCTCAGTTGTGTCAGGGAGGTGAGGTAGGTTGTTTAAAGTGCCACGAGATAGCATGTGGGTCATATGGTTTATTTGGGGAAAGTTTATATATCAGTGACTGGTCCAGTGAGTTCAGTGGTGACAGGCTGAACTGATAGTATCTCTATCCCTTACAGTGTTTCACCAAGAAGTGCCTCCTCTCCCTCACAGTGTTTTGTCCAGTAGCAGTTGGCTGGACGAGTGGCATGTATCCTTTCCACAATACCCTCAGCTCTGTGCCTATCCTCACTTGTAAAGGGGTTTCATATGTTAGGCTGCAGAGGCAGTGATGCCACCAGCCTAAGCCTGCTTAGTTTGATTTTATGACTAGCAACCCAAGGAACAACTTTCCTGGTTTACATGCAAGAAAGTACCTTTCTACAGATAATATCAACTACCCTGGTTCCTAGTGTGTATAAGAGAAAGCCAGTGTCCTTCAAGATAATATGAATCTAGCCTTTCCTGCCCAGGCTTGCTCTCATTGTTCCCTCAACTTAGCTAGGTTTTTGGGAACATAACGGAGACATTTAGGGACATGTGTTTTATAGTCCCCCTTTTAAAGTCTTCAGGGATGATATACTCAGTTTCCTCATCTCTAAAAATAGGGCTAATGGTAACTGTGAAAATTAAAATAGACAACTCACATAAACTATATAGCACAATACATAGCAGCTTAGAAGTGCTCTACAAATGTTTTTCATTATTATCATTGCACTACACTAGAATGCAAGCAGTAGAAGAGCAGAGATTTTTTGTCTTTTTTGTTCTCTAATTTATTTCCAGAGCCCAGAACACAGATTGGTACATTGTAGGCACCTGTTAAATTATTTGTTGAATGAATAAAATTTATCTCATATCTATTTTAATTTCCAGAGTTAGTAACATATAAATGCCTATTAAAACCTGTAAACCTGCAATATGATGGCTGGAAAAAACCTAAGAGATCAAGGCCAAACATTTCATAAAAAGCAGTTCCAGGCAGCATGAATGGTTAAGAGACCAGACTCCAAAATCATGTTACGTAGATTCCAGTTTTGAATTTCTCACTATTTTCTGTGTGATTTAAAAAAGTTCCTTCGCTTCTCTGTAGATGTTTCCTCCTGTATATGGTGGGGATGATAAAAGCCCCTAACTCATGAAATTTTTTATGAGCATCAGACAAATTAGTTAATATATGCTTCTGGTGCATAATAAATGCTGTGTGTACAGATATTATTGCTATTTGTTACAGATTTAGGGGTCTACTTTCAGTCCAGTGAATCTGGGTGGAGTTAGATATCTCTCAGGTGGGATGAATAATACTCTTTCCAGGTATTATTAACTTCTAGAAAATATGTAATTGTACAATATGTGATTACTTCTCTGGAAGATAAAGATTAGCCTGCCTTAGCTCTTCAAATTTATTTTTAAAGGTAATGTATCACATGGCACAAATTTAAAATGTTCAAAAGGGTATACATTGAAAGTTTTACCACTTTTCCTGTCCCCAGAATGTAAACTGTTTCTTGGTTATTTTTATAGCTGCATAGTATTGGATTGTATGAACTTAACAGTATATCTTTACTAATTACCTAATGGTTTTACAGTTAGTTTTTCTCATATTTTGCTGCTACAAAAAATGCCACAATGCCTAGCCTTGTATGCAGATAATTACACACATGTATGAGTATATTTGCAAGAAGCAGAAGTGTTAGGTCAAATGGCATGTTTATTTTCAGAGAGAAGAAATTAATATTTCCATCAACAATGCATAAGTGCTGATTTCTCCATACTTTTGCAAATAAACTATGTCATTTAAAATTTATCAATGTTATAAGTGAAAATGGCATCATGGATGAGTTTATATTTACATTTCTTATTATTACTGATGCTGAGCATCTTTTTATATGTCAACAGCTGTTTGTATTTGTTCTTCTCTGTGCTGCTTGTTCATCTTCTTCACCTATTTTTCTTTAAGGCTTGTTGGTCTTTTTCTTACTCATTTGTAAACACAATTAATTTAGGAAAATTTATTCTCTATCTTATTATTAATCCCCCTTCCCCAGGCTCAGTTGTCTTTTTCCTTTGTTGAGATGGTTTTGGCTGTGCAGAAATTCTTTATTCTTATGGAATCAAATGTTCCAGCCATTTTTTATGGTTTGGGGTTTTGTGATACATTTAGAATGGTCTTCTTTACTAGGAGAGTGAAAAAGCAGACATTTAAACAGAATTGTTATTTCTACATCTTCCTGCTGCAGAGTATAAAGACTATTTTACCTGTAACATCTTCATATCTGACCTCCAGCCCTGAACAGAATGGACTAGATACAAAAGATTCTGTGCAGTGAACCTTGAGTCATGAAATTCAGTTGCTATGGAAATTTGATCTGGCTCTGTTGTTTAAAAAGCACTCATTATTTGTCTATTATGAGCAAAACCCTGTACTAGGCACCTTGCTAGATACAAATAGGAAACCAAAAAATACAGACCTCATTCTCAAAACGACTTTCTATGTATTGTGGGAGTATGATAAAAAAACATGGGGGGGAGGAGTGGGGTGAATGGGCAAGGGGGGCTAAATGCACTGTGAGAAAAGACCTAGCTATTAATGGATACTGATGTTCTTATCATGTAGAACTGAGCTTGACTAGCTTTATCTGTATAATGCCAAATAATACATATTTTCAGCTTTACAACTTCTTAATTTTGCATAAACAACAAGAGTGGTTGTATTCCTGTGAAACTTTATTTATGGACACTGAAATGGGAATTTCATGTAATTTTCACATGTCATGATTTCTTAAAAACTTTCATCAAGCATTTAAAAATGTAAAATATTTTAGAACTTAGCTCATGGGTCAGATAGAAACAAATGGCCCACAGGTCATCATTTGCCATCCCTGCTACAGAACAATTGTGAAATTTTATCCCAGGAGCAAAGATTTCAGAGGTCTATCAGTCATTGGAAGCCTCAAAATATCACTTGAAATCCATCGCTTTATTTGTTTTACAAAAGGAATCTGGAAGCAATGAATGGAGAAACAATAAATATATGACCTGCTGCTCTGCTAAGCACTTCTTTGAAGCTGAGAGGATGGGGTTCTTTGAATCAAATTCACAGATTCCTTCTGTTAAACTGCCTTTCACCTAATATTTTTGTCAGAGTATCTAGAAACTATGGTGATTGATGCCATAGAAACACACAGCAAGTGCGCTAGGTGGTGAGCTTGTGGATTGTGGCATGGCTGAGAGGCAAAAAGCTTTTAGCTGCCAATCTAGAGAGAAAGTAATAGAATAGAATGCAATGTAGTTAGCATGCAGGCAGCTCCACTGTTTACAGAGTGCTTTTCACATATACCATCGCCTTTCACTTTAACCCAAATTCCCAATAACCCTGCGTCGTGGCCATTTTTATGATTGCATAGATAAGGATCTGAGACACTGTCATAAGTGGAAGGACCAGATGTTCCTAAATGCTAAGTCAAATGCTAAGTCTAAGACCACAATTAATAAATAATAATGAGGAAGACGATGGTAGGAAAAGCATGCATGTGACACCTCATTTTGGCCTCACAGTGCCTCTAATATGGAGTCATTGTGGCATTGTGCTGAGGATCACAAGTTTTGTAGTCAAGCAGATCCAGGTTCAAGCCTTAGTTCTGCCACATACAGCTTTGTAACCTGAAGCAAGTTATTGAACTTCACTGTTTCCGTTTTCTGATCTGTAAAAGGGGATGCCATAATTCTATCTACTTCTGGCTATGGCATAAAGTAATGACTGAAAAATGCTTTTCATACTGTCTCAACCATATACTAAGTGCTCAGTAAATCTTTATTATTACTATACAGAGCTTATAATACTTCTGCTAACCCTGCCAAAGATGATAAAAGTAACGAAAAAGAACCCACACACTTGACATTCAGGACTTTTAAAAAATGTTAACATTTGAAAGGAAGCTGTAAAAATGATAGAAAAAGTCCTGCATGTCTGGCACCCAGCTTCATCCAATGTCAAATTCTTATACAGCTGTACAGTACAGTATCAAAGCCAGAGAAGTGAAATACTCTTCACTATAGACCATATTCAATTTTCACTGTTTTTAACCTGATTTAGGTGTGTTTGTGTGGTGTTTTTTTTTTTTTTTTTTTTTTTTTTTTGCGGTTTTACCCTAAGAATAGATTCATGCATTTACCACCATAATCGAGAAGATATGGAACAAAATCCATTACCACAAAATAACTTACCTGTGCTAACTCTGGATTTGCACCTAATGTCCATTCCTGTTTCACATACACAAAAACACAATATTTTATTGTTTTTGACATTTCTAAAATTCTATTTAAACGGTATAATATGGTATATAACCTTTTGAGATTGAGTTTTTCCATTAGGTATAATGCCATTGAAGTCCATTCAGGTCGCAACATGTTATCAATAGCTCATTCCATTTCTATTGCTGAGTCATAGTCCACTGTAAGGATATATTATATGCAGCAATCCCCCTCTCAAGGTCATTTGGACTATTTACAGCATCTTACTATTACAGATAGAGATGCTATGAATAATAGCATTTGATTTTTATGTGGACATAAGTTTCCATTTCTTTGTGCCTAGAAAGTGATTGCTGGGCCACATGGTAAGTGTATGTCTAAATTTCTGAGAAATTGTGAAACTATTTTCCAAAGGGACTGGGACTGTACCATTTTACATTCCCACCAGCAATGTGAGTGTTAGAATTTTTCCATATACTCAAGAGTATGTGGGGAATTGTTTAGTGATATTTACATTATATTTAGTTTTACCATATTTTTATTTTATCTGATGTGTGTGTGTGTGTGTGTGTGTGTGTGTGTGTGTGTGTGTGGTGTACTGGAAATGAACCCAGAGGCAGTCCACTTCCAAGATATAACCTCAAAATTTTTTAAAATATTTTTTGTTTTAAAACAGGATCTCTCTAGCTTTCTGAGAGTCTCGCTGAGTTCATGAGGCTATCTTCCAATCTATGATCCTCCTATCTCAGCCTTCCAAGTATTGGGATTAAAGGTGTGTGCTACCATGCCCAGCTATTTTATGTTTTAATAGAATGTTGTGATGTCTTGTTGTGGTTTAATTTGCATTTCTTTACTGGCTATTGACATTGAGCATTTATTCCTGTGCTTACTTGAAATCCATAGTCCTTCTTTAGTGAAGTAACTGCTAATGCCTTTGCCCACTTTATAAGGGAATGTTTTTACTGTTGAGTTTTGATAGTTCTTTATATGCTATGAATATAAGGTATTATATGCTATGAATATAAGGTATTTGTTGAATATGTGGTTTATTTTATGGGCTTAATTTTGTTCCCTAAAAATATACGTTCAAGTCCAAATCCTGGGTACCTGTGAATGTGGTTCTATTTGGAAATAGGGTCTTTGAAGATATAAAGTTAAAATGGGATCATACCAGATTAGGCATATTCACACACACGGGGAGAAAAGCATATAACAAAGAAAGCATAAATTGCAGAGATGTATCTAGAGCCAAGGAGTTCCAAGGAGTGCCAAGGTTGCCAGCAGCCACAAGAAGTCAAGAAGAAGCAAAGAAGAATCCTTCCACTCCAGCCTTCAGAGAGAATGTGGCCCTACTGATACCTTCATACTGGACTTCTATCTTCTTTTTTTTATTGGTGCATTGTAATCATACATCTTTGTTAGGTACAAGCTGGAAAAGGCATACATGCACACATTTCTTATTTAACTCTTCCCCAATTCCTGCCCCACTCCCTTGCCCTCCCTCCTTCTCAAGTTCAGGTTAGTGATTGACTTTGATATGTTTGTGAAAGTACATCATGTGCATTAGGGTGCCCCCCCCCCAACTTCAATCACCTTCAGTTAAGTCACCTTCTTTGCTCATCTAAGTTTTCTCCTTCTTTGTCTGGAGTCCTTCTTATGTCCCACTTTCTCCCTAGTTTCTGCATATTAGGGAGAGCATACGATTTTTTACTTTTTGTTACTGAGTAATCTCACTTAGCATAATGTTTTCCAGTTCCATCTATTTCCCTGCAAATGACATGATTTTGTTCTTCTTTATGGCTGACTAAAATTCCATTGTGTACATATCCCATAGTTTTGCAATCCATTCATCTGTCGATGGACATCTTGGCTGTTTCCATAGTTTGGCAATTGTGAATTGTGCAGCTATAAACATAGATCCACGTGCATTGGTCTGATAGTTTGGTTTCCATTGTTTTGGGTAGATACCCAGAAGTTGTATTGCTGGATCATATGGTAGGTGCATTCCCATTTGTCTGAGGATCCTCCATACTGTTTTCCAAAGTGGTTGTACTAATCCACAATCCCACAAACAATGCATTAGGGTCCTCATTTCTCTACACCGTCGCCAGCATTTGTTGTTGTTAGTGTTTTTCATGATTGCCATTCTAATTGGGGTTAGGTGAAATCTCAGGGTAGTTTTGATTTGCATCTCTCTGATTGCTAATGATGTTGAACATTTCCTCATACATTTATTGGCCCTTTGTATTTCTTCTTTGTGAAGTATCTATTTAGATCCTTTGCCCATTTTTAAATTTATTTATTTATTTTCAGCACAGATTTTTTATACATTTCTTGAGTACAACAGGGTTACATAGACATTTATGACATATCAATCATGGTCAGATCACAAATAGCACCACTTCTTCGTTTTACATGTATAGCCCACATTCTTAACATAGCCTGGTAAAGCAAACTTTCTAGAGTCATACCACTTTTCTTTTTGAGGTACTGGGGATTGAACTCAGGGGCATTCTACCTCCGAGCTATACCCTCAGCCCTATTTTTTATTCTTTATTTTGATACCGAGTCTCACTAAGTTATGGAGTGCCTCACTAGGTAGCTGAGGCTGTCCGCGAACTCGGATCCTCCGGTCTCAGCCTCCCGAATGCTGGGATTACAAGCGTGCGCCACCACGCACGGCTTGTCATACCATTTTTTGATTGGATTATTTGTTTTCTTAGTTGTGAGTTTTTTGAGTTCTCTGTATATTCTAGATATTAGTCCTATAGTTAGAGGTAAACCAATCAGAATCACTCTAGTCCTCCCAAACCAAGTCATGAAAGCCAGGAAGGTCTGGAGCAACATATTCCAAACTCTGAAAGAAAATAACTTGCAGCCAAGATTCTCTGACTCAGAAAAACTATCTCTCAAAAGTGATGTGTAAGCTGGGCGTGGTGGCACACGCTTGTAATCCCAGCATTCGGGAAGCTGAGACCAGAGGATCTGGGTTCACGACCAGATCCTAGTGAGGCACTCTGCAACTTGGTGAAACTCGGTTTCAAAATAAAGAATAAAAAATAGGGCTGGGGGTATAGCTCGGCAGTAGAATGCCCCTGAGTTCAATCCCCAGTCCCGCAAAAAAAAAAAAAAAAAAAAAAAAAAAAAAAAAAAAAAAAAAAAAAAAAAAAAAAAAAAAAAAAAAAAAAAAAAAAAAAAAAAAAAAAAAAAAAAAAAAAAAAAAAAAAAAAAAAAAAAAAAAAAAAAAAAAAAAAAAAAAAAAAAAAAAAAAAAAAAAAAAAAAAAAAAAAAAAAAAAAAAAAAGTGATGGGGAAATAAAAACCTTCCATGACAAACAGAAACTGGAAGAATTTATGTCTTCCAAACCAGCAGTAGAGAAAATACTCAAAGAAGAACTAACAAGTAAACATCAGAACCAGAGAAACAATAATTTCCAGGAAGCAAACAACTAAAGAAAGAAGAACAAACACAACTTCAAACAGAAGTCAAACTCAACATGTTAGGAATTAAAAATCATCTTTCAATAATCACACTGAATATAAATGGCCTCATCTCCCCAATAAAAAGACACAAGGTGGCAAAATGGATTAAAACTCATAATCCATCTATATGCTGCATGCAAGAAATACACTTTACAAGCAAAGATTCCCACAAACTAAAGGTGAAGGACTGGAATAAGTTAATCCATGCCAATGGAACTCAAAGACAAGCAGGAGTAGCAACTATGATATCAGATAAACTAGACTTCAAGCTCAAGCTTATCAGAAGAGACAAGGCAGGTCATCTTTTACTAGTAAAAGGAACAATCCAGCAAGAGGAAATAACAATTATCAACATCTATGCCCCAAACATAGGTGCAGCCACTTTCATAAAACAAACTCTGTATGATATAAAGACACACATAGATCCCAATACACTAATACTAGGAGACTTCAATACTCCTCTTACATCTCTAGATCGTTCCTCTAAACAAAAGGTCAGTAG